>JAKEPQ010001018.1:32795000-32805000 GCA_024500445.1 Entomyzon cyanotis
AGGGCTCATCTTAGAAATACAGGTTTTCCATTTTATTCCTCTTTGAGGCTTATTCAAGCTTTCGGTAAGTTGGCTCCTATAAAAGAAATTTCTTTTTATGTATCACCTCTCCTATGGTGCATCCAGTGAGAAGGCAGGGTGGGTCTGGAGAGAAAAATTGAAGGCATATTATGCACCACAAAAAGATAACCTTGCCAGTAGAAAATGCTGAAAACTCTAGAAAGGATCTGTGGAAAAATTAGTTTATGGTCAGGGGATGAAAACCCCTCAAGGGATACTAAAGGGAATGATTAGGAGCCTGGATGAGAAGTCAAGTAACAGTGAGGGTTAACAAGTACTGTCTCATGAAGGAAGGTACTATCACGATATTCAAAGATCAGGGGAGGGAAATTACCAATGATAGTTGTTGCAAGCTCCTCACAAAAAAAAAAAGGTATAAAACGTTGGCCCTGGGCTTGCAGTTTGTAAGCCCTACAGACTCCCTAAGAAGCTTGAAGCTTTTCTTTTTTTTGGTGCCTTTTTTTTTTTTTTTTTTTAAGGGAATTTGCCTGCTAGGCAGGTCTTCCCTAGCTCTTACAGTTCTAATTATTTCCTACTGCCCTAATGCTTTCTCTCTACTAAATTCTCCATTGACTGTAATAAAGTCTCCCTACTCTCAAGAGCTTGGAGAGCTATCTTTTTTTTTTTTTTCCCTTTTCTTTTTTTTTCTTAAGACTGGGAAAGAGAGGGGGAGAAAGGGAGCGAGAGGAGTGTGCTTTCCAAGGTGGGGTTTCCAAGCTGTCGTTGCTCAAATAAGAATCTTATACTGAAATTGGTTGCTCATTTCTGCGTGGGCTGTAGGTATTGCACTCTAGCAGGCTTTTGCCACTCTCCTAAGTGTAAGGTACGCATCTTACAATCCTGTATACACTACTCATACAGATAATGTTGGCCTTCATAGGGATTTTTTTCTAGGAAGCGAAAGTAAATAGCAGGTGGAAATTAATTAGACCTTCCTTGCTGTTTTGGGAAGTGAACTGTTGTTTAATAATCAGATGAGTGTGACAACATATTCCTCAGTTTTAGAAAGCAGATAAATTACTGTGCCCTGAACTGACCTACTATTTTTATTAGTCCAGAAGAACTGAGACGGTGTGAAAGGAAAAGATACAGCCTTTAAAATGCAGGACAGCTTTTAGTTAAGATTGAATACGATATTCTACTTCCAATACCTTTATCTGACTGTTGGTGCCAGTCAGTTAAAAGGATGTTCATTAAAACATCTGATAGATAAACCATAGTACACAGACTGTGGGAAAATTGTGGCTTATAGTGGAGAGATAAATATTTTAGACAATGCTTGTTTTTTCAGTTGCAATTTAGCTCAGATCAATTAATCTGATTTCTTAATGCTTCCTCATGCCAGCCAAGTGCACCTGTTAAGATAACGCTGCAGGAATGATGCATGTTTTCTTTACCTGGCACTGTGTGTGGGTGGGGATGCTGAACTGCTGGTTCATGTCTCAAGTAAATAAATCTCATCTGTGGTAATTTGCAATAATCCAGCTGTCAATTTTATTATAAATCCGTGTTCAAAAAGGCCTTCACAGGCCCACTATATGAGTGTCCACTTAAAAGTTTCATACTACAGCTTGAATCCTTCAGAGTATCATTGCTTTTTGTGTTGGGATCAAGACACTGTTGTCCCATTGCTGTCTATTTTATCAATTTTTGTACTGTTACTTTACTCACAACTACTATCTTCACTAGTGAGAATATTTTAAATAGTAAAATGATTATCTCACTTTGAATAGATGATTTTTTTTTACCATGAAAATCCAGGTGGTTTTTTCTCATGAAAGATGGTGATTTTGATGCAGATGATATATGTCCTTTCTGATTATGCTAAAATATGTCCTGGAACATAAAACTGAAAGCTCTGTTTTTCTGAAAGACCTTCCAGCACAAGGTGTTTGAGCATATTTCACATTTTTACAGGGAAAACTTACTTGAGTAGATTGTATTAAACTTACTAATATAGATACTTTAATTTAAACCTACTAATACAGATACTTTATTTTACAGTATTTCAACAGTGCTTGACTTAGTGTTTTAAACATACTAACTAACATATGTATTTAAAATTGTGCAGTGACTTGTCTCTGTTTAACTCAAACAGCTTTGAAAACAGCTCTTTTAGATAAAGTAAAAAAAACAAAAACCAAAACACCTTCACAAATGTTCTCTTAGCTTTCCTAATTTTTTGTTCTCACACATTCAGCTATGTCCTTCATATTTGGCATTTTGATTTATTACGCAATCCTAAGTGTTAAAGACTTTTAGCGTACACCAGCGCAAGACTTCAGATGCATTGTGCCTTGTGTCAATGATGAATTAATTCCAGCAGAGCACAAAAGTTACTATTATTTAAGCCTAGCTCCTCACCTCTGCTTTTACATCACAGTCCGGTTTGAAAAGGCTGCAGACTGGGCCGTGTCTCGGGGAGGGAGGCGAGGCAAATACGTGGTCATACTGGGGAATTTCAAGTTCGCGGCATTAAGCACGGTGGGCTCCGGCTGCGTCACGTCTGCGGATCGACCAACGCGGGCAGCCTACCGCCGGTGCAGGGCGGCGGGCCCGGGGGTGCTGCCGTGGCGCGGGGCTGCCCGCGGAGGCTCCGCTGTCGGCACTGGCCCTGCCGGCCGCCATGCCCGCGGCCCGGGGCGCTGCTCATCTGCGGGCATGCGCTGCTCATCGTGCCCGGGGCGCCGCGCTGCGCTCTGCTCCATTCCGCGCGGGGCGGACGGGCCGCAAGCCGGGCCTCGCGCGAGCGGCACGTGCGGGGCACGCCGGGCCGGCCTGCGCGCGCCGCGCCGCCCCCTGGCGGCCACTCCGGTGCCGCTCGCGCTCCCGCGGGGCCGCGGGCGGGCCGGAGCCCTCAGCGCCGGGAGCGGAGCCCTCAGCGCCGGGAGCGGAGCCCTCAGCGCCCGGCCTGGGCCGCCCGCACCGCCCGGGCCTGGCGGGGCACCGCAGACCCGCCAGCCCGGCCTGCCGTGCACCCTGTCATAAACCGAGCGCGTCTAATTGCCGTACGGCGCGCTATCCTGCTATTTGTACAAATAAAAGACCCCGTCTTGATGCAAAATAAACACAAAAGCACTGTTGTGACTATAACAGGGACTCATATACTAATTTATATAATAAGTGGTTGTGCACGCTTTATTCAAGATTATGGCTGCAAGAAATGGCATGAATTGCTGGGTGTGTTTAATGCTGGATTATAGCAATTTGAAACATGTCAAACACATGGCTAATGCCTCATGCTTCACTCATTCTTGCGTAAACCTGCATAGCCACCATCCATTATACCCTTGGTAACAACACAATTCTGCAAGTAAATATTGTTACACTAAGTAACCTTTCAATTCAAGTTGTTTAGGAAGAGAAAATGCAATCTTGTGCAGTCAGTTCCAGTGTCAGTTTAATGTTTCAAAAGGGAAGTGGTGTAGAGAATAAGTATCTGTACAGTGACTAGCCGGCTTAAAACACACACGCGTGCACGTGCGGGGACACGGGCGCCTAGAAAATGTCCAGTTTGCTGCAGGGGAGAAAAGTAAAACCCTACCCTCTAACTTAACAAGGTGGAGTATTTCTTTTTCTGGTATGGGTGATAGCTTGGCTACCCTGGCAGGATTAGGTATTCAACCTGCAGTGCAACCACGCACTGAAATGATCTACAATTTCACTTTCTCTTGAAGACAGCAGCAAATATTTTCCCCATACCTTTGTTTAAAATACCGAGTAGCAGAGCTTATTTCTCACCTTTGGCACTGAGAGTTACAGAATCGCAGCAGCAGTAGGTGCTGGTGAATGTGTCTGTGGATGTGGGTGCGTGTGTGCATGTGTGCCTGTGTAGGCATGCTCATGACTGACAGCGAGTGTGACAGCAAGAGAAAAGAGAAGGATTAGAAACTATGAATGTGTATAAATGTATGTAAACAGGGACCTGTATATTTTTTCTTGTCCTATTTGAATTACCAAACTTTCAGCCTTGGTGTCTGGCAGTCATCTATTTCCTTTGTATTTATTTATGATTATTTTGTAACAATCTGCACTACTGTTGTAAAAACAAGAAAAAAAGTACATTAGTTTGCTTAGTGAGATGTTGCAGGTTCACATTGTTTTGCAACCAATAACTCAAGTTACTGATTCATAGAAATCAGAAATGATCTTTATTTAGATGTTTTCAGTGCTTCAGTTTGTGAGGATTTAGAGTTGATAGTACATACACACACAAGTGCATAGGTTCATGTGTATATGTGTGTCTATGCAAGTGAAAAGAAAGGAAAAGATTCTATGCTCTTGCTTTCTCCCGCAGCCCTTCTTCAGTTGCCGACAGTGAGGAGGGGGCTGAGGGCAACCAACAAAGTGCCTTACTCGAACCAAAGTTTTAGTGTTGTTTTTAAAAATACCCTTTTAAACTGCTTCTCTCCCCCCCCCCCACTTTATTTGTAATATAAAACCATAGGGTCTCTTTTTTCTTCATAAAAATACTTCAGTATTTCTTCCACTTCACTTTGAATTAAATTGCCCTTTCTAGTATTGTTGCTCTATAGTTTCATTCTGTCTGTACCCAGCTGTTGGATTGGATTTGTTGTTTTCTATTGCCAGAGTGGTGTTACTGGTCATGTTACGTTAAAGCTGATTCTGCTGGCTCACAGACACTTTAAATGTAGAGCCTGAACTACACTCTGGGGCTTTGCAAGGGTACAAAATCTGCAAGACATAAAACCCTTTGGTTAATATGAACTGGAAGATGTTTAACCCTTCTTTGCTAATTGTAATGAAACAGTCAGAGAGATGTAAAAACAGGAGGGATGATGTATTTATTTATTACATTTCTGGGTGTTTCGTAATGTTTTGATTATCTAACATTTACACCCCTTTGCCCTTTTAATGTGCCTGGCTAAATGTACCACTGTTATTGTCTAATGTTTGAATTTGTAAAAGATGAACCTGTCTGTTGGTTAAATCTTTGACTAAAAGAGGATTAACGTTTGAATTTCCCAAATTTCAAAATCCTTGTAACGATACAGCTGATGAAGTGTTTTAAATAAATTTCCACTCTGATATACATGTCTTTTTATTGAAAGTAAATATTGTAAAAATCGGAAAGGGCTGTCTGCTTCCCCAGTTGTGGCATACCCGCATTAGAATTTTCATATAACTACTAAGGGCAATCAGACCCTTTTCTCTGAATATTTTAAACATTGTACATGTAAAATTTATGCCTAATTTGAATACTTATTAGCTGCCTAATCTCAGAAAAGAGTATTAGCTTTGTTTTTCCCTTGTAAAATTCATCACTGCTTGTATCACATTTTCCATTTCTATTATTTTTCTTCACTGATGTTCTAAGTGTTTTGGAAGGACTGTTTCTTCATAAACACATCTGGTGCTGCTGTTGTTTACTGGGCTATAACAGCTGCCCTCCTTTATGTTAACTGTGTTTGTGTTTAGCTTTTTTGCATCCTGTTTATTTCTGACAAGACCATCGTTAAATAACTCATCTTTTGCTATTTTAACATTCTTCACACAATATATACTCTCACTTTGTCCTGTAGGAGCTTGTTTGTGGTAACTCATACTGCATTTTAATTAATATCCCATGCACATAGTTGAAGTTGTAATGATCCTTTTCCTGCTGGTTTTTTTGTTTTTTGGTTTGGTTTTTTTTTTTTTTTTAAGGAAAGGCAATTGCTCATACTTTGCAAGGGAAAAAATAGCAAAGTTAAATAATTAGGCTAAACAGCAAGCTTTGTTTCCTTTCCTGAGTTTGCTTACAAATCTCTCTCTCCCTTCAGAGGTGTCTTTTAAAATCACAGCTCAGCCAGGTTGTTGTGAGGACTCTGTCAGTAGGTCGGGAGTGAGGATGAAGGAAAGGAGGACCCTGCAAAAGCAGGAGAGGACTTTGGTGGCTCTGAGAAGAGATGCTGACCTTTCCATATTACAGATACAAAATGCGCCTTGAAATCCTGGTTTGTAAGGGCACGTTGGTTCTTTATTTACTGCAAAGATTTCAACTGATCTTGGCAGGACATCTCATTGCTATCCTGAAAGTACAGTATATTTATGCAGTGAAAATGATAAAACATTTATTACTGTAGAGAAGGTAATATGCATAATTTATGCTGTTTTTAGCACAATCATTAGTGATATTCTTGATAGATTTTATTTCCAGCTTTCATATCTAATACATGCCTGGAAAATTAATTTTATATCTTTCATTTATTTGCCTATGTTAAAATTGAGTTTTAAGTCATCTTCAAGTGAACAGTTTGATTGCTGCTCATGCATAAGCTTAATTACTTCCCAGGAAGGACAGTATTAAATGTTTTAAATGTCAGAAAAATAAATGAATATCAGCCGTTTGATTAAAAAAATAGGCAATATCTGACGTGTTTGCAGCAGGAGCTTTTTCTTAAAATGCCTCCGAGGCAAAATTTTATTTAGTCACAAAAAAGGAGAAGCCCATTATACTATTTATCATTGGTTGATACCATATGATTTGTAACACCCTTACAAAATTTTAATTTTGTATGATTAGCTGTGCATCATTAAACAACAGCCTTGCATAAGATATGCTGTAAAATTCTGACAGAATCAAGATAGTGAATATTTTAAATAAGGCTGTATAGTCATCCATGGTTGTCAAAGCTAGATAATAGGAAATATAGAGCAGTGTGTGAAATCGTGCCTTCACTTAAACTGGTTTTATAGGTAGACCTTAAAATGTAGTCGTTCATAAATGCTATTGACCATGCTGCATGCATGGTATGTTATTTTGGCCGTTAAATGTAAGCACACAAAGCTTGCTTGTAGAAATCATAATTCCAGTGATTAGTAACTGTATGAAAGCAGAGTTTGCACTGCATTTCTTGGTAAACGGCTCTGCGAGGATTTTTTCTTCTTCTAAAGATGCTGTCTGTGTAATTGGCAGAGAGGGACATCTCGATAATGGAAGTGTGAAGGTGTAACGCGTGTGTTAATTGATACTTCTTAATCACTTTTAGGTATTAAGTCATGATGCAGGAATCTGCGACAGAGACAATAAGCAACAGTTCAATGAATCAAAATGGAATGAGCACTCTAAGCAGCCAATTAGATGCTGGCAGCAGAGATGGAAGATCAAGTGGTGACACGAGCAGTGAAGTAAGCACAGTAGAACTGCTGCATCTGCAACAACAGCAGGTAAGTTTGTTTTGTTTCCTGTTTGTTTTTAAACAAATAAAGGGCTGTTTTCAGAGGGGCACCCTTTCGGAGACCCTGAGTGTGTGCTGAATGTGAAGTGTCGTGGAAGTGGAGAGCATGGGGCATTATTTGTTGTTGTTTTAGTGCACGATAATGCTGAAATGCAAGGATCCTATTCTTGTGGCAGCAGCATCTTGCTGATATGGCTGCACGCCACCACGCTCGCCTGGTGATTAAAATCCCGCAGCGTATTTATAAAAGTTGTGCCGAAGCCTTGCAGTGCATGTTTTCAGGAGCTGTTAGTTTACTGTGCGGTTCGGGCGCGCAGGACGTGGTGCGGGGCTTTCCACCAGAGGGCCACATTACTTGAGACTTCACTTAGCTTGCAGTGAATTGTGCCAAAGTCGGAGCTGGGCAGTGAAGGGACCCTAGTGAAGGGACCAGAGTGACTTTTCTCAATAAAGATACTCTGCTGTCTTAGGTGTAATTAAAAATGCTGGTTAGTTCAAAAGCGCCAAAATGAAAGACAGTGTTCCTGTCTGTGTGTGCATGTGTGTGTGTGACTGTAACATAAATGTGTGATTTTGAAAGTAAGGGAAAAGAGAGAAGCAGCTTTTCTGTAGGTCTGTTTACATTCTCACTTTTAAAACATATTTTTTAATTTTGTCTGTTTGTGTTCCCAACAAGTTAATGGACAACTGCTTGTTATGTTTAAAACTGTAAAATTCACCCGTCCTCTGGCTGCTGACACCACCTAATTTACAAGATGCAATTAATTAATTTTTGTCACTGTAAGATTTCTGTTCCTTTTAAAACCTGAACAAACAAAACTCCCACTTTGTCTACCTAAGGAGGTGCCTCTCCATCAGGGGACTCAGATTGCACTAGTGCAGTGAAGACCAAACAGTTTGTTTGGTAAACAATTGGAGTCTGATTCTGCTGAGTGCCCAGTACCTGCTTCAGACTCCTGAAAGTCTTTGCTGCCTCATCCTGTCATTTGCTGAGCCCACTCAGCACCCTTAGAGTTCAAACCCTTAATTTTAAATTCTGAGATTTTTCACTGCAACCTCAGGTATTGCATTAATGGAAGGAAAGTTGTATTCTGTTAGATAAAATATTGTAAAAATGAAGTTTTATAGAAACATGTTTTAACATGATAGATACATTGCATATGAACGGGCCTCTGAAATAACAGGTCATAATAGCTCTTAAAATTGAATAATTCCTAGTGCTGAATTAAGCAGTGTATTTATAGTTAAATATTTTAAATGGCGATGGAAAATGTGGAAGAAGGAAATAGTTGTAGATTGAAATACGAGAAATTGTTAAGGCTTAAATCTGTGCTTTGCCTCAAATTCAAGTGTATTCTGTTTTAACATTTACAATATGACAGTCTGAAGAAACAGAGGTTTCAGTGTCTTCATTATGTTCTTAGCAGGTTTCTACCTCTCTGTATATACACTATTATGTATATATATATCTGGTGTTTTTATACCCTTGTCACATAAAATGTATGCATACAGAAATAGATACAAAAATTTAGTATTGTTTTCATTGAAAATCATCTTTATTCAGGTGTTCAGATTGTAACAGAATTAAAAAAATCTTTAGTGAGAAAGAGTGTATCAAATTGGTGAACGTGTTTACAATGCTAAATGTAAGTGAAATACTTCAATACACAAAAGTGTTAACAGAATAGTGTGCCACTTAAATGTTTCTCAAAGTAGCAGTCCTAGGCATGTGTATCCAATTTGTCCATACAGCCAGAGATTCCAGGAGATAGCATTTGCAAAGACCACAGAGAATTACAACTGAAGATGAAAATATCCAGTTGAGTACTAATAACAGACAGGTTCTGAGGGGACAGGCTTAGAAGTGACAATCTTTTCTTCAAAACTGTGATTAGATCTTAAATAAGCAGACAGGCAAAGTAAAACCATGGGTACAGTTAATAGGACTCAAGAGGCATTTTATGGTAGGGTCTGCACCATAGGATTTAAATACAACTTGAGTTAGGCATATAAATCCTTCTATAAAATATGTTGATGTGAAACATAAACACTAGTAAACATACAGTAGGATGTCCTTCAGATAACAGGCATAGCTTTGTGCTACCTTTGCTTTTATTCCTCCTTTTTCTTTTTCTTTTTCCCTGTTTTTGACCAGATGCCTTTTGAAATAAGAATTAAGAGGAAAATGATGGCTGCTTTTATCATTGTCACTGTTGTAACTCTCTAAAACGATATTTTTAATTTGTGACTTATCTAAAAAATTTTGACAGGTAGAAAAACAGAGCAAACCCTGTTGTACCTGCAGTTATTATTCTTAAGATTTTTTTATTTTTTAAATATGTGCAAAAAGTACTCATCTCATAGTTTAACATTCTGGTTCTCTGACTTCTCTGAGTCACTTTACTGGGAGTCTTCAGATAGAGAAATCGAGGTTTTCATGGCTTTTTCTAAGGGAAGCAAGTAAATGATTGCTCGTTTTAATAATTTCCTTCAACTGGGCAGCTATGTACAGTGATGCTAATGCTTAAGAGTAGGTTTATCAGCTAAATAAAATCACAAAATAAGTTTTACTGTGGCATGGATATTTACTGGGGACAGTTAAACAAGAGAAATTTTAAGCTGTATAGAAGATCAACTAGGCTAAGTTAAATTTTTAAAGTTATATATATGTGTGGATTTATAGAAAAGTAGAATTTATAGAAAGTAAATAAGATAAAATAGACTTCATTATATTAATGTAAGCAATTATATGGAGTTTG
>JAKEPQ010001018.1:32810000-32842500 GCA_024500445.1 Entomyzon cyanotis
CTGGAATAAAATATGTTTACTCAGAATAGAATTGTTATTTTTACTTAATTTTTAGTGGTGATACCATAAACTGTTTTATTAAATAAAAGCGATGTTACGTAAAGCCTATTTGATTAAAGAAATCAAAGATAAAAAATTTAATTCTTATCCCAATTTGCTACTTTTATGCCCAGTACCTGACATTCAGGAGTGGTCTTTAATGGAGATTTCATTTTTTAAGCCTTGATGGGGGCTTCTCATGCTGTTTTTCCCTGATTTGGCCCGTGATTCTTACTTGAGTAATGTCTGGAACTCCTTTACTACCTGTTTTGAAGGTCTTGTAACTGTTCCACCTGGAGACCTCCTGTCAGTGCCTGCACAGGTCAGTTTATTGGCAGCATCATGCCACAGGGAATAAAACGGAACACCAAAAGCTAGGGCTGAAGTAAGAAAAGCAGCTGTCCCATTTATTAATCCATCATCTGTTCTATAGTTTTTAAAAAGAAGGAAAAATGAAATTGCTCATGTGGCTGAAAAGCAGATAGAATTGGTAAATGTGGAATGGAAGAGCACCAGAAAACTAAGTTACTAGATAAGTGATGGGAGCAACTGTAATTATAAAGAAAGATAAAAGCTCTGTGAAGAACTGGAATTAGTCCATGGAAAAATAAATACAAATACATAAAATTAACCCTTGAAATACTCAGGAATATATGTAAGTAGGATGTAATGATGTACTTATGCTACTTTATCATCAACATTATTGCAGATATGAGAGTATTCTGCATGCTCTGGCCTCCTAAAAGCCAAGAATGGGATTGAGGAGTATGTGGCATTTACTGCTGGTTTTTAAAGTTAGAGAAGGCAAAGTTAAGAAGAAAGCCTCAGAAGGGGTGAGGCCAAAGTACCCTTCTCTGGACTTGGTTCAGCATCTATTAATTTCAAAGTGGTTGTAAGGACATTCACAGATGTGAGAATTATGAGAAGGGACTAAAAGTTCAGGGTCAAAGATGATAAAATGGACAGTGAAGACAGAGAGGATATAGCTGAAAGGAGATAAATGCTATAGTTATATCTGAGGGGTCTCTGTCAGTGAGAAGTACGTGAAAGAAAGATCTAAATAACCTTAGCCAAAACAGAAATGCTGGCTAGGAACATTAACAGTGCCAAAAGATCCAGGTTATTTAAAATAATTTGATTTTATCTTTGAGGATAAGAGTGAAGCTAAGACCACCAAAAAGAGTATTAAAGAAAGCTGGAGTATAGCTTAACTATTTATGAAGTTTCATGGTGGGAAATCTCATGGTAATGAGAAAGAAGTGCCATCATGTAGGGTGACCAATGGAGCATGAAGACAAGATAGCCTGTAGCACCAGTACACCAATATAGCGGAGATCTATGAGTAACAGATGTCATCTAATCAATGCACTGGAAGAAGATGAGGAAGATGATGTAGCAAGAAACAAAAATATTGCCTAACCAAACATATGTATATTTACAAATACATATGGTTTTATCTGAAATAATAAATTGATTGTAGTGTGAAATTAGTTTGGTTAAGTGTATCAGAGGAGAAATAGTTTTTTAAATTGGTAGGTTTAATGTCAGAATGACAGGCACAACGGACAGCTATTTGGTACAAGATATTTTGTCTTAATTAATTAATTTATTTATTTATTTCCATAAATACTTGTTTTTATCTGCATAGAGAATCAGTATGATTAGGTTTTTCTTTTTCTTTAGGGATCTCAGAACACAAAGACACAGAACTCGTATGTATGCAAATGTCTAGAGAGGGCCCTGCTAAGCATGTAACTAATTTTAGGAAGTGTACCGAATCACCAATTCTGTATAGTGGACATCAAAGTAATCTAAAAAGAAACAGTCAATTGTATTGAAAATTTAAAATATCCCACAGTATGTCAGTCAGTCATAGTAACAAATGCCCTGTACATCCTCTCCAACACAATTGTGCAAATATTTTAAGCTATGAGAATACAATCTGAAGATCCTTTTGAAGCTGAGTGTGATTTGTAGGAATTAGATTGGGCAGCTTCTCTTTGTAAGAGAATCTGAATAGGTGGATTTTACATTTCTGAGTGTGCATATTAGGCTCGAAATTACTTTGTAGTCACTTTGCATTACTTTATGTAGTGTCTGCACAGTCATAGGGCTGCTTAAGCCTGAACAGAACATTTATTATTATTATGATATTGCATGGTATGAATTGTTTACATATTGCCATTTACAATAATTCAAGTTTGATGTTAGATTTAGAGATAAAAGAAAAACTAATATGTCCTGTCTTTCAGAGATAGTAGCAATAACGTATTGCTCAGAGTAGGCTGCTTTAAATAAGAGGTAATACATGCTTCTAGTACTGACCTCAAAATTACTATTTGTTTTATTAATTTGAGAATTTATTTTATATCTGTAAACTGATTATCTCTTCTTATTCCCAGTGAATTATTCCACCTGCTGGCTTTGACTCTTCCTCCATGGGTCTTCTTTCTCTCATTCTTTCTGCTTGCTTTGTTTCTGTCATTGTTGGCTCAGTTTCTTTTCATTGTGCTCCTTTCATCTTTACCCTTACTCGTCTGTCTATCTTGGCCCTACAAACTTCTGCTTCTGTGGCTTTTTCTTCATCAAGCTTGATGTCTATGCACAGCAATTTTTTCATCACTTTTATTTAGCAAAGTGCATGTCACTGTGGCTGTTGTAGTTTATATAGGAAATGTTTTGAGAAGATGGATGTTTTGATCTTAGAACAGCATATAATTATGTACAAAATATTTGGAATGCAGTCTTAAGACACAAAATTAACAAGCAGTTGAATCCCATTCAATCCCATTGAAATTCTTACCAAAAATATTTGTTTAGCTGAGGTGTAGATAACAGTTTTGTAAAGACCAGATGTTGCCACTGGAGTCTGCACTATTAAACTGTGACCAAATAATCTGGGGATAGAAGGAATGATGAATTGCTACCCAAATCCAAGGAGCTCAGCATCATGTCATGTTCCATCAAAATGGGTGTCTGCTCAAAATCAAAGACTGAATATGGCACTATTAAGTAATTTTCAGCAGGAACTTCAACAAAATAGATTGAGCCATGAAAGAAATTCACATTAGGGCTAATACGTAGGTTGTGATGTAGGTCTGTCTTCTTCTTTGGGCTGCCTAGAAGGGATACAGTCAAGGAGAAGATGTAACTTCCTTGTGAATCTGGTTTTTCTGAGCTAACTTTAAGCCAGCCTTTCTGTGTGCTGCTAGTGTTGTGTCTACAGTGTTGTAGAGCACAGTAAAATCTCAACTACCTGAATATTTACCTGCATTCTTTGACATTTATAGTCTGCCCAGAGCTATGTGTGTCACTACCAGCAGTATCCACGAACCTAGTCAAAACTTAGCTGAGGTAAGTTTTGCTGCTTGTGTTGCAGTCACAGCAGTGGGTGCATTATAGATGTATTCTCTTATATGTGAAGGTTAAAGTTACTATTTCTGTATTGTATTTGTTGTGAAATTCCCTATAATCCTGATTCCCTATAAATTGAAATTGCCTAAAATCCCTATAAACCTGATCAAAATTGTTCAAACCTCAAGGTCTTTAGGATGATATAATATCAAACTGTCAATGGATGTATGTGTGACATCCATACATATGAGTAGGATGTAAGTACATGTGATTTTAGAATATGCTACTTTTATAAATCAAACCCAAAACATTTAACCTAGTTGATGTTTGTTAAGATACACGGATTGATTCCAGAAGAGTCCATGCATATTTTGTTTGTTGCTTTCTTTAGGCTGTATGATCTTTTTATATATTCATATTCTTAAGGTTCTTCCTCTTAAGGTTCATCAGTTGCCTCTCTCCAAACTGTGCAAGACCCTAACTGTATTTAAAACTGTGCTGACAGTTTTCACATTTTTAAGTCTTCAAACCATAAAGTTAATTTGTAATCTTGGAGTATTCTTTCTTTGAAATTCTCTTATCAAAATGAAAAAAGGAAGGAAAGACTGCTGTTCCCTGTATGTCATATCTGCAGGTACCCTATAAATAATAAACCCAGTGTTTTGTTTTATTAATCCTTCTAGCTATATCCTAAAATACAGATAATTATAGCAAAGCTCTCCAGAAAGTAAGAAGGGTTTCCTTTCAAAAGTTATTCTTCCAGGTGCAGCATCAGTCCATCCTTTGGTGCACTCCAAACCTGTGCATCTTATTATATTTTGTACTGCAGACCTCTGACAAGTGTCAGAAACTGTTAGTTGCTGGTTTATTTTGTCTAAAAGTTGTTTTTTCCAAGGGGTCTTAGGCTCTTGGGCTTTCAACCCTCTTCTTCATTCTTCTGTAGATTGTTTTGTGGAAGCAGAAACCGTTCATCTTGTGTTATCTTTGAGACTTTTCTATCAGTTTTCTCAGGAGAAATTGCAAAGAACAGCCTATCTTCTCTTTCTCTTAAAACATACAGGCCATAAGGAACCATCCAGTCCCAGACTTCAAGACTGGGCTTTGCAAGTAAATAAAGTTAACAATAGAACCTGTGATCTGATACAGACTCATTAGCGCAAGCAGAGCCTTGTGATGGTGGACCTGAGATACAAGATACACTGAAAGTTCTGTTTAAAACAGTCCTGATTTATAAATGGATTGTTTCTAATAGTCTTTTCTTTCAGTTAGTTCTCCTTGAGGACAGTAATGGTCAAGAAGAAAGGAAATACATTGCAGGAAACAAAATGCAGGTAGCATGAAAGATGTGTCAGGGTTACTGTGAAACAGTGCCTTGTACAAGGTGCTGCCTATCTGGTTTATACAGTGAACCTAGAAAGAAAGGAGTAGCAACCCCAGTATGCTTGACGTGTTATTTCAAACAGCAAAGAGAAAACCAATTTTAATGCAATTTTCTAATGTTATAATGCAGAACTCTTACAAGTGAGTGTATGTATTTCTCCTAAATCAGAACATCTCCCAGGTCTTTTGAGATGTGGAAGAACTAATATATTATGAAGCAGAAATCCTTTGGAAGGAGGAATGTTTTCTACCAGCCTCTTTCATAACAAAAAAGTGTCCCTAGCATCCTGAATACATACATGTTCATTTTGTCTGTGTTTTGACATGACAGCAGTCATGTTAGGAAATTTTCATTCCATCTGAAACGAAGCATAGATCCTGTGTAAGATTTTCTGCTTTTCACTTTCTTCATAGCCTGGACTTCCAGAGGAGTGACTAGCAATGCTACAGAAGTGAGCGTAGCTCCATCTGAGGAGGTTAATATCATCTTATTTTGTTTCCTTGGAGTAACTGGTGTGCAGTAAATGCACCATTAATATTAATTGTGTGAGGTTTAAGTATTTTTTTAATCATGTCTGAAGTATTTGTCAAAAAATCTAGGATTTATTGATGGATTTAATAGAATTTCAAGAAAGCATACATATAAAATAGGTGAAACTTTGTGCAGCAGTTACTTTTGGGATTCATAAAATTTGGCAGACAGGCACAGTTCTATCATTGCTTGTGAGAGCATCAGGACGATGGTAGAATGTATCTAAACTATATGCAATTATGAGATACACAAAAAATACTTCTTTTCTTTTAGAAATGTATTTAACATTAGCCTTTATCTATTTACAGTCTTATGTGTTTCTCAAAGTTTTAGTTTAAGATCATACCTGAATTAGAAACATGCTTCCATACAGATGTCCCTTGATGTTTCAAAGATAGAAAAAACACTGAAATATTATGTGAAATCTGTCCTACCGAATATATTCTAAAGCATTTGCTTGACACAGAAAACCAAAGAAAATGGCTAAGTTGATGTGTTATTTTGTCCTGCTCTCTTTGGTATGAATCCTTAAAATTCTATTAAGTCACTCATACATGATAGTTACTGTAAGGTGTGCTCTGCATACCTGGTAAGTATGAAAATGAAGAGGAAACACATCTATGTAAAATGTCCATATGGCTTTCAGTGGCAATCAATATTAACGTTTCTTAAATTTGTTTTAGTGGGTAAATGCATCACGAAAATTCCATGTTTTAAATTATATAGAGAGGAAGATTAGAATTCCTGTATTTGGGAGAAAAGAGAAGGCAGCAGTGGGTTGTTGGAAAGGATGAGGAGCTATGAGTTGTACTGGACGCTCAAGTAGGCAGAGACCAGAGAAAGAAGATGAATTGTGGAGTGGGAACTCAAGGTTAAGAAGCTGTGGATCTCTTGGAACAGAAGAAACTTGCATTAGGAACATCTGCACTTCTTGTAAGCAGGGCAACCTTTGTGGCCTGTGATACATCCAGGGAGGTCGTTCCATTTCTTCCATCCCCATTCAATTTCTTGAATCTCTTCCACATTACATGATGTTCGCTCCCAAATGAATCTCCCCACTTCTTTACAGCTCCCATCTATTCATCCCTCTTGAAATACTTTTAGAGCCCAGCTTCCCTATTCACAGTCTTTATTCCAGTTATGCTTGCCTTTTTCGTTTGTCCACCTCTGACCACTGGCACCTGTCCCTTCTTACTGCAGTTGCTGGGCTCCTCACAGATGGAGAAAGCATCTTGTTTTTCAGCATGCTATAAATACTACACTTACCAAATTATCTGGGGAAAAAATGGTGTGTTAGCATGCCTACCTCCCCTACTACTCTGAACCAAAAGTGATCAATTAAAATAGGAGACTGAGAACAAAATTATTCTTGCTCAAATTTGGTCATAATGCCTAGCCTGAACTCTCTTATTTTTAAAATCCAACTCAATCAACATTAACATCATAAAATATAGTTTATAAAGCATATTCTGGGTTATTTCTTTTGTGGTAGAACTCTGAGAAATGTAAAATAAGCAAAGCCAAATTTTTTCAAGTCAAGAAATGTATACTGAATGCAGAATTTTAATTTGTGTTGTTTATACTCTATGATACAGATTATGTGAAGTACTTGCATAAAAAAGGTATGAACGCTGCTCACTAATCTTAAAAATTTAATTCTTTAAGCATTCAATTATGGTTAGCATTGTGCAAAATGAAAGTCATAATATGTTTAAAATAAATACCTTGGCACCATGAATTTGTTTTGTGTTTGGCCAGTAATCTCTGAGATTAGAGTTGGGTAGCGAGTGTCAGCTAACACTGACACTAAATATTATAACACATTTGGGACTGTGCTGTACAGCTGAAACAGTAGGAGATGCATAGCAGTAGAAACAAGAAAAACATAAATTTAACACAATAAATTTACATTGAATGTGCTTTAGGGAGCAAGCCTACTTAATTGAAGAGGACCTAAGCACATGTTTGGCTGCTGTGTTTAATAGAGAATGTGTAATACATTCCTAAAAATAAGCATATACTTAAAGAGCTTAACTGATGCAAAGGTAATAACTTAACAGGAGTCAAAGAATAAAAGCCTGTGTATTTCTGAAATATATAATTTAAGGATCCTTTTCTACAGGCATAAAAAGTACAAGCTCATACAGAAGATAAATGTTACGTTAAACATATAGCAATGTTGCTCCAAATGTCCAAGCAATACAGTTAACTTCTTTCAATTTTCTGCCCTCATCCTGGCATCCTTAATTGCACAGTTTACTTAAGGGTTACTAGACTTAGCATAAATAATTAAACTCATTTGTAAGACTGGTAGTTTTGCATGTTGTATGTTTTCTGTGTTACAAAACAGTAGAATGATTAAAAACATTACGGCTCAATGCCTCAGAATTCTTTAAAGCTATAACCTCAGGCTTTAGACATCCAGACTTCAAGGTGAGTTGGATCCAAAGTAACATTAATGGAAAAAATGTATACCTTTAAAATTCCAATTTAAGTTTTTTACATTGGAATGGATTTCTTTTTCAAAATATTCTAGCTTAAATTTAACATATAAAGCATGAAAATACTTATATAGGCCTAAATCTACTGCAGCCCATTAAAAGAATTAAAAGGGATAAAACAGACCTGTTGCACCAGTGAATTAGCTTCAAATTTCAAGGAAATAAAGGCTTAGGCTTTTTTAATTGCTGTCAGAATCAAAGGAAGACATGTTAAATTTCTGAGTTTAGTCATTCTTCGTGAAAATGTTGCCTTGTCATCCATTTAAGTGTCTATCATCAAAATGCTTTTAATTAGAGTGAATGCTGATACTTACCTGTTTTTCACTGCAGAAATACATTTATGCTTAAAAGGAACATGTTTCTGTTGTTCTGCAATGTACATGTTAAATCAAGGTTGAAAAATCCAGTGGTTAGTGTAGCTTGTTTTCCTCTTCCAGATTGTTTTCCTGGCTATCATGTATATTCTTCATTTTAGAAAATGTAGGAGGATGTTTCTTTATGTATCTTTTTGTGTATTGCTAGCCACTTTAGAAAAGAACCCTTTGCTTACTGGAAACTATTGACCAGTTTACACAGTAGAATAAAACAGTCCTTATATAAGAAATGACTAAGTTTTAGATAGTTTAGTAATCTAATAAATACAAAATGGTTTTAAAATGCTATTTTGAATCTAATTCTACTTGCCATCTCAATGCAGTGTAGACAGATACAAATTTAAGGAATTTAAAGGTGCATTTCATAATAGCAAAAAGAAAGAACGAATTTAATATAAGAGCTCCTGTTTTATTGAGCAGCACCCTAGCCTAATGGTTCAATGAATCAGTGACAAAGAACTTCTGCATAGGCAAATACAAAACAAGATTTAAAATCTACTATTTAAATCAAGGGCTCCTGCATTCTAGTATAAATTGTCATTAAAACTGGTAGTTTAAATAATTTGATTTAAATCAATCAATCATATTAAATGGCCAAATAAGAGAAAAATGTAAAATGCATAGCCAAGGCAGCAGAACAGCCCTTTTGGAGCTTCCTCCCCACCACCACTGCTTTTGATAAATATATCAGAAGTTTTTAAAATTACATTATCTTTACCTGACACAAATATAATATGATAAACAGGAGCTGACTCTCCCCTCCACATTTTTCAGTGAATGTGATACACTATTTGTTTAGTGATTTAAAAAAAAACAAGCAGAGAGTAAGTTGGATAGGCAGCAGACTGATCTGGGATCTGCTTCACATCATCTTCAGAAATGTGGGTTGGTTTACCTTGTGGTGGAACAGAAAAACTTTGTTTATATTTGCTCTGTTAGTTTGGTGTGACAAATGAGTCTTAATTTCTGAGGTTTATCTGGTTTCTAGGTCATTAAGCACTGAAAAGTGAAATTTCAGGTATTTTTAAAGGCAGCTCTTAGAGAGGTATTTCAGAAGGCCATGGGTGCCTCAAGGAGCCAGCTCCCCCAAGCTCACTCCCTAGCAATCAGAGGGAAGTAGACTTTCTTGCATGCCTGGGAATATGAAGTGTATTGTGCTCCTTTGGTTAGCCATTGAGCCAACAAACCGCCAGGGATTTCTTCTTAGCAGAAAGAATGCTTGGCCTGAAGCTGTAGAAGATGAGCAGATGGCTCCTGCAAAGATCCCGTGTGGGAATCCCTCCAGTCACTGAGCATGGGGAACCTGAGGAGCAATGAGCTGCCCTGGCACGTCTCACCAGCACGTCATGCTGCACTCATTTAGCTACAGGGCAGGGCTGGGAAAGGGCCATGCCTCTCACCCGTGACCTCGGTATCTGTAAGGGGTCTGGGAATTTAAAGCAAGGGAAAGAAGAGCCAGAGGGGCTGGGAAGGACAGAAGGACTTGGAGGGAAGCAACTGGAAGATAGGGGAGGCTGGAGGTTGGAATGGATTTGGGCAGTGAGCAGTAGACTGCTAGAAGAAGGACCTTCTAGGCCTTTCCTCCTTGCAGGGGACAGAATTAGAAAGGGAAGATGTGTGGCCTGGGTTATGTTTTCTGAAGTGCTTTTTCATTATTGCAGTCTTGCAGTACTCCCTGCATCCTCCCAGTGATACCTTCTTTTCCCCTGAAAATGTACTCAGTTTATTAAGAAATGGACATGTCAATAATGCATTTGCCCAAATACACTAGTGCAATATACTTGTAAAAGTATTTACAATCACAGTATATGTGTGACAGTGAATTAAGTATATTTTTTAAATTGCCATTCTTCAGCACTTTATGGTTTATTACTGTGGTTATTTGCCTGCATGAGGTTAATGCCTATGCGGTAGAAGCTGTGAACATTGTCATAGGAGCTGTGCAAATCAGTGTAAAACTTCATGTCATGCAGCCATGGTACTGTAATGCCTCTCAGATGTACGATCTCTCATAATTTGAACAACCTGTAGTAATTTGGATGCAGAATCCTCTCAGGACCGCTACCCTGTGGGTTGGTTGTCCTCCATGCTTCCCATATGCAGGAGTTATCAGGCGCTCAGTTGGAGGTTTTCATAGACACAAACACTGCAGCAGCAAACTTGAGGTGGCAAAATTCAGACTGAAATGATAGTATAGAAAGGCATATGTTACTGACATCCTGATTAATACCAAGAGACTTTGCTATTTTGTATTCTGTGGGTAAAATTTTGTCCCTGTTTAATATATGAGGCATAAACAAAAAGAAATGTTTACAATACTAAAAGGCAAACAAGACAAACAGAGAAAAGCCTTCAAGTACTTAAATAATACAAGTAATTAAATAATTATTGACAGATAATTTCTTTATTATACATTGATTTTGCAAGGATTGTATAGTCTTACATAAATACTGGGAAATCCTTCCACCAGCAATGCCTTCCAGTACCTATACTGTACCACCCTATGAAGTCATAGAAATCAATTACAAGGCAATTTTAGGTGGCTGTGCATATCAGATTTATAGAAGAGTTTCTCATGAAATTAAAATTAAAATTAAAGTAACATTTATGCTCTGAAGCCACTCAGAAAAGAAGTGAATTTTAATACAACAGCTCTACCATCTGTAAGGATTTGTAATAACAAGCCAAAATTAAAACTGGTAGAAAGGGGGAAAAGGGTTAAAATGAATAGCTTTAGTGTACTACACTGCATCTGATTTCACCTGTTTCAGCTCAAACACTATTATAGGGGCTTTTTAAAAAAAATTATTAATCTCTGAAAATGACAGGTGTCAAGAGCCTTTTGTAATACACATACAAAAAACTTGGGGTCAAGAGGTCATATCACTGCAATGTATTAGGCTGTAGCCTTCTCTCCTGTGGTATTTTCCGTGTTTGAAGTGTTTCCAATGAAAGATTCTTGCTGTAATGCACATCAGTAAAATGATCTATTTGGGAACAGCTTTACATGGTAAAGGAAGCTGTGAGAATACTTTGGCATTGTGTACATCTTCTCTCTTAACAGGTGTATGTTCAGAACTCTGGGATGCTTTAAAGCACACAAAGGGTATATGGTTTACAGCAACATATGTGTTTTGAGATTGAATTTTATAAATATTACTCTTCTAGTGAAAACAATTCTATAATTATTATTCTTGTAGTGAAAGCATTTTTTCCCATTTTTTCTTTTTTCTTTACATTCTTTAAAGAGAGTTCTGATGCCCTGAAAATGAAACTAAGAAATCTTTCGCTATTTTCTCTATGTTTTTTTCACTGGCTTTGAGCACCACAATCCATAAGAAGATTAATGTAGGGTGCAAAATAAGATATTTGCACATACATAGAGAAAACAAAAATGAAACAGTTTTAAAACTAGGTTTGGCATCCTTATATTTAGACAGGTTTTATTTTAAAGCACCATGTATGAGGACAGTTTCAGAGGCTTTCCTTGAGCTCTGTGAGTGGAATGGATAAATTCTTACAGCTTCACTTTGTCTTTGGGCACACCAAAGCTTGGGCACTATACCTGCCTGGGCAGGTGTTTTGAGTCAAATTACATAATATACTACATAACCATTAAGAAAAATACCCAAAACAATAGTGGTGAAGACTTTGAACTTTTATATATGAAGTTCGATTTTGAAAATAGGTCATATTTTGACACACCAGTGACCAAAGTGGTTTGGCTCAGAACCTTGTGAAAGAGTTGTTCAATGTGGCAATACTGCTAGAGACAGTTTATTCCCCATTTTTGTTCAATTGTTTTGGGTAGGGGTGAAGAAGGGAGATTAGTGACAAAATTACAATGGTATGTTTTAAACCAGCTTTTAAACCCACATCACAGTAGGGTCCCTAAATGTGGATTTATGAAAGGTAGATTAAAAAAATGGGAGCCAATCAATTGTTTCTAAAGTGCTCTGAGGGGAGGAGGAAGTGTTCACTCAGGTCTTCTGTGCCCCAGCATCATGCATGGGAAAGACTGGGGGAGGCAAGTAATGTATGCTTTTAAAGAGTGAAGTTAGATTTTTTTTCTGTTTCTGACAGAAGCAGCTTTACTGTTTTCCTTAGGACCAGGATGAAGAACAGTACTGCTTGCATCACATAGGCTTTGATGCAGGAATGTTCTGCAAGATTTAGACTGCAAGTTGATAGAAAATGATACTTTGATTTTAAAAATGATGTTCATAATTTCTTTTCTTTCTGGATAGGTTTGTTCAGCATCTTTACATGTGTAGGCAACTGAGAATTTAAAAATAGTTGCCTGCTAGTCTTTATTGAATTGACAGAAGGGAATGAAGGAGACAAGAGGAGTCCAGGAAAGAACTGGGAAAAAATATATTTTTTTGGTTAAAAGTCCTTAAAAACACAGTAATTTTTAGTGAGATTGGTAGAGGACTGCATATACAGGATGAAAAAGAGGCATGGTCAGAAAATAGGGAATGGCAGTTACAGGGGTTTGGGAGGGCAGCAAATAAGGAAAGAATGGAAGAAGGTTTATTTGGAATAATGAAGTGTAGAGGAATCTATATTATAAATGGTGTTAAAAAAATTACACTATTCTGCTTCCATTCCATTATTTACTGAAAGCTCTGTTTTCAGTAGTTTGAACAACAAAGACTGATAACAAACATGAAAAGGAAAAAGGGAAGTCAATATCTGGGAATGAACATTTTAGGAATTCCAGTGCCTTTCTGATTGCTGTATTAAATGTGTTCCTCACTGTTATCTCATTTTATGGTATTCCCCAGAACACAAAATCTTAGCTGTCAAGATTATAGCAGAGAAATAGAGATGTTATGAACTTCTATTCCTACTTAAACAACCTATCTCTAACAGGCTGCTGAAAATTGTTATTTTGATGCATTTTTATGCGTGGTGATCTTTAGGGGTAAAACTAGAGGGCTAGCTGCTATAGCTAGGGTGGGATGAGAATGAAAATTAGAGTTTACCTTTGTGTTTCATGAGGATGAGCAATTTGGAGAATAGGCCAATTCTGCAACTCAGTTGTAATATCTTTGCCAATATTAAATGTGTGATCACCACTTTGGAAGC
This sequence comes from Entomyzon cyanotis, assembly GCA_024500445.1. Taxonomy (NCBI): domain Eukaryota; kingdom Metazoa; phylum Chordata; class Aves; order Passeriformes; family Meliphagidae; genus Entomyzon; species Entomyzon cyanotis. The sequence goes on from JAKEPQ010001018.1 coordinate 32,823,272, forward strand.
TACAACAGGAAAAGGAGAGGTTATACACAGAAATGGTAGTTGCATTTTTTACCTTTAACTATTTTTAAATAGCAGAGTATCAGAACCCATCTCTAACAAGATTGAAAAAGCCACAAAGCATAAGGACTGGCTTTGGGAGTTGCTAAAGGAAAGGCAATGCATAAAGAAGGACAAAGGAGTACACAGAAACAAAAAGAGATTAACAGAAACAGGAGAAAAAGAGTTTGCAGAATACAGAAGTTACCTTGGAATTGATGAAATTATCCAATCTGTGAAGATAATGACAGTATGATACTGAACAACTAACGAGAAACAGCTGCAAATTGTTGTAAATGCATTCATATAGTATTCTAACTTCAATAATTGAGAAAACTTCCCTCTGACATTATCTGTTATGATACTGGATTGATGTAATTGTCTTGTACTAATTTTGTGCTCCAGTCTTCAGAATGTTTTTGGTCTGTCAGCCTAGCAGTCTGCATGCAGCTTCTAATGTCAATGGCATTAAATAGTTAAGGCCAAAATTACTGTATTTTGCTGTATCCTAGAAATGTATTTAGTTACTTTTATAAATAATGAAGATTGATCTGGAAACTTAGGTTCATAGCCATGATTCATTTAGTAGCAATGCATGAATAAAGGTTTACAGAATTATGATGGAGTATAGATAGGACAGCAATAACATAAAATATTGGGGTCTTTGGCATGTACGTAAAGTAAATAAGAAGCAGTTGAGACCTTTTTTCTCAAACTTTGGATGTAGAACTCCTTTACAGTATTGGATGGAGTAGAATAGGGAGTTGAAATAATCTTATCTAAGACAGACAAATAAAAACCTGAATAAGTGCATTAAGTAAAATTCCTCTTCAAAAGTATTGGAAGCTTTCAAAACCCAACATACCCTGGAAGATGAAGTGTTCAGTACTTCTGTGGGCAGCATCCTAGGTAATTAATGTGAGACAGAGAGGTGTGCAGCTTTCTTAAAAGCTTGTGAGTGCGTTAGTGATATCCAGGTAGTTTTTGTTCCTTGTCCAAACTGTGCTGTAACATTTTTCAGTAACTTTTATGTTCATTCATTAGTTTGGAACTTTCATGATACGTTTCTCCATTTGGCAGGAAGTAGGAGACTGTTACTGTTTACCAATCTATTCTAAATACTAATTTTTATACAAGAAGTTGAGCATGTATATTCAATCGAGGTTTTAAAATCATGACTCAATGTTCTTGAGATTTTTGAGATTTTTTTTTGGTAGCAATTTTCTGAGGGATTATTAAACAGTAATAAATTAATTTTACTTAATTGGCTTATATGAGAAGACAAAAAACAGGGACATAGGTCCAGTCTGGTATAGTTAAAGTCCATTGAAGACCACAAAACTGGAAGCCAGTCTAATAATATAACTTAAAGAAAACAAAAAAGACAGAGGCAATACTCTCTTATGTTTCACCTTCCTTTTTTCCTTTTTTTTTTTTTCAGTCAAAGTAGTGAGTGTTCTAATTTTATCATATTCTGAGGTAGTCATCTTTTCATGGATAAATATTCCCAAATTTTCATAAGTTGACTACTTGGTTTGGCAGCACTGATTGTTAGTTTACCAATGTTTTTCATTCAGAAATGTTAGTGAGGGAAGCAGCCAGTAACAAAGTTGAAATGAAATCTTGTCAAATTTTAGAAAAATACCCCCTGTCTGAGTAGTGTATCCAGTTTATTTTTAGATTAAAATTACCTTAAAATCCTTAGAAGGATTACTTCATACTTTTTTTTTTAAATATTATGTCTAAAAGTAAAACAAGTAAGATTGGCATATTTTACAGTCTTCCTTAGTGCCATTATCTCTTAATATGAATACTGGAACATTCTGTGTTACAGGTTTCCTTTCAAAGTAAAAGGAACATTTCTGCCCATTAACGGAATTGGAGGATTTTTTAATAGTTGTGTAATACTCCTTAAAAAAACCCCAGTACATCTGGTTGCTACAGTGAATACATGTACACTCTTAGGCCTTGCAAAACAAGTATCTAGTATTGCATGGTGATCCAAAGAAATAATGCTATAGGAAGGAGTCAAATGAAAAAGTAACTTTAACAAGTCAATAGCATAATATTTTTATAGTGCTGTGTTCATCTGCATGTTTCCACATGGTGATTGTTGATCAGAGAAATTGTTATCTGCCCGTATGAAACTGTTAGGGAGCATCTAAAGAGGGCAGTGAAGATGGTGAAAGGCCTTGAGGATAAGCTGTGTGAGGAGCTTATGAGGTCACTTGGTCTGTTCAGCCTGGAGGAGGGAGGCTGAGGGGAGACCTCATTGCAGTTACAACTTTCTCATGAGGGGAAGAAGAGACGCAGACACTGATCTCATCTCTGTGGTGATCAGTGACAGGACGCAAGGGAATGGCCTGAAGTTGTGTCAGGGGAGGGTTAGGTTGGATATTAGAAAAAGTTCCTTCACACAGAGGGTGGTTGGGCACTGGAACAGGCTCTCCAGGGAATGGTAACAACACCAAGCCTGACAGAATTCAAGAATCATTTGAACAAAATTCTTGGGCACATGGTATGACCCTTGAGGATGGTCTGGTGCAAAGCCAGGAGTTGGACTCAATGATCCTTGTGGCTCCCTTCCATCTCAGCTTATTCTGTGATTCTGTTCCTGGCATCCAGTTCTGTGTTACCAGGGGTTTAATTTTGTTGGGGCAATCTGAGGCTGTTTCAGTAGGAAAGATTTATGCTTATTTTGGCTGCTTGGGTGATGTGAATCAATTTTATTCAGGGATGAATACAGGCTATTGATTTTAGAGGACTTTGTATCTTCTCAGCACTTTTTAACAGTCTCTTATTTGGGTGCCCTAGGTTTAGGCACCTAAGTTTGAAAACAGTGTCCTAGATACTTTTGCAGAAAGGGCTTGATGGTATTGATTCTTAGTTAATCAAGAAAAAGATTATTTGTTGGTGAGCTGTTTTATGCAGGCATAACAGGCAAAGTGATGAGAATCACTTAAGCATAACTGCAGTGCAGGGTCCCAGGAAACTATCTCCTGTGCTCTTATCAAAACACTACATTTTATCAAAACTTCACTCAGGAAAAATGAACCCTGTCTTAAGAGTAACTCTGGGTTTGGCATTGAAACATGATCCAGACTTCACAATTAGTTTCAGCTTCCGCTTTATATTACACCATAATTACTACATAGAATGTCTTTGAATGTCTTTGAAAAGCGGTCTTGTTAAAATCCTGTGGTTAAAATTCTGTCATGTTCCTCAGTCATAGTCTTCAAGAGAAATAAAGACGACAAGTTAAGCTCGCTGTGGCTAGCACAGGTCTTTCTCGTGAGAACATTCCGCTGTGTTTTATAAACAAAGATAAAGTTTGGATGTTTTTCAAACAGTGTATCGAGATTTGGACAGTTCAGGCCTGGCCAATTAGGCCTAGGGGGAGGTTTCTGGCTGACCAATCTCTGAAAAGTCTATATATATGGAAATCAAAATAATAAACACTCTCTTTCTTGCCTCACTGAGAACCTGGGTCCTTTTCTCTGCTAGCGGCTCAACAGCGACAGCTCGACTTCATCATTTTCCCTCCAAATATTTGTGATTTTCAGAAGTCTGTGTGCTGAGTCTTTTAATATTGTTGTGACTTGGACAGGGTTTGTATTGTTCAATTTGTTGGTTCATAGCAGTTACCAAGCAGTGACCACAAACCTTAAGCTAAGTGGTTAGCTTACACACACCTAAGCATTCTTTAAGTCTTGGCCATTTGCAGGAAGGCAGTAATAGCAAATGCCTGTGATGCAGACCCTATTGCAATATTTTCAAAACAAATCCAAATAAACAGAATAAAAATGCTAAATAAAAGGCACTCCTATTAAGAATCTGTTGCAAAAGTCCTGCAACTTTAAGCACATTCTATTGGCATCCTAAATACATTGGTATGATAAAAGCAATTTTATATGAGAACAGTAGCCTTGTAGCACTTGGCTACCATTCTGAATTACAGTATTTGTTACAATTTTCTATTTGACTAAACATATTTTGCTTGAGTACTTTGTTATATATTTAAAGAAATGTTCTCTAGTTCTTTGTCTATAAAGTTGAAAAATAGAGTAATTTGTCTGCTTAAAATAACTATTTTAAATTTTTATAATTTTTATAATTTATATAGCCACAAACAGATTGATTTATTAAAAATTATGGTTTCTAACTCATGTTTGAGTGTTGAATGTCTGTGTATATCAGTTTCAAATTTGATGGCCTAAATGAGAGTAATTCTTTCAGAATTTCAGTATCATTTATTTTATGTAGTTGTCATTGGCCAGATAAGTCATGTGATATTGCTAATAGCCTCAACTGTAGAGAAGAAAATGTACCAAGTGGCACTTATTAATTAACGATCACAAACTAGATGATTATAAGAAGATTCTACTCCACTGCTTAAGTAAGACAAATGCAATGTATTAATCCTGAGAAAGCTACTGTCCCATTATATTGCAAGTCTGATGTAGACACAGAAGCAAGGAGTTTGGTATTAGGACTATTTTATTCCTGCCTTATTGTGGCTGTATAATGTAGCTAAAGAAGTCATAAGACTTTATGATTAATTTAATCTCAATTTATGATTGTTTAACTTAGGTTCCAACCAAGGAAGCAGGGATTGAAGCTGCTGTAGATATAATTTTTAATATGCTGCGTTACTCTAAATACTATAGGTATATGGGAGGACTCCTATGAATCTAACTAATTTTAATATATACTTCAAAATAGACTAAGTTACTATTAGTTCACATTATTATGTGAAAATATATGTTGTGTGTATATGATTATGTGATCTCAGTTTATGTGTGGGGATCTTTGATCTTGTTACTACATAGCCGTTACTAATACAAGTAGACCTTTTCAACTGAATAGTTATTAAATATTGAAATGTTCCAAAGATACTATGTGAAATTAAATATTTAATTTTGTATAATATCTTCACAGAATTTTTTCAGCTGTTTTATGTTTGAGAAAATACTGAAATGTATGATCTCAATATTGTATGAGCTAATAGCTTGAAAAATTTCATAAATACTATTTAAGGCATATGCAATCTCTCTATTTTGCTGTATGAATATGGACCTGAAAGACTGAAAGTGCTTTCCATGGTTGTAAAGTCATCTCCTTTTAAATGTAAATTTCAGAAGTTTATCAAACTCCACATAAATTATTCCTTGTAGGCTTATCTAGGTGCATGAATGCACTTAGAGTTTGGATTCTTGCAGCTGAGAAAACTTGGGAACAGAGCAGATAAATAGATGGGGAGAGAGATACATAAACAAATTAATAGAAAATGAAGAATCTGTTATAACCAATCTGAGTAACATAGGAAAAAACAAAAACAAAACAAACAACCAAAAACCAAACCACAGACAGAAAAATAAACAACAAACAAAAAAATCCTAAACAACCACATGATTGTACACAAACCCCTCACTTCAAAATCTTCAGGTGGACTTTTCCCCTAAGTTTCGGCTAAAGACCAAATTTCATCCCGTCCTCTCACGACTAACAAATGAGCCACAATAACAACAAATATTAAACTAGACTAAGATAGCTCTCTTGTTTCTTATAAATCAAATATGTTCACATAAACAATTACCAGTTTGTGGCAGACTGCCAAGTGTATATTTCTTACTGTAACTACCAGTGATCATCATGGGGATTGTCATGTTTTTCCCTCTTGGAATGCACATTGCAGAGTAATTGTGGTAACAGCTTATTCACAGCTTGTTAAATCATATTCAATTGAGGGAAATATTTGGGTGAAACAGGGTGTCCCCAATGTATTTAATGACCTCAACAGACAACCAGTCTTCAGTACTATGGTAATAGATTGGATTGGAATAGAGATTACCATCTTGATTTGGGAAAATGGTTTGTGTTAAATGCTGTCTGTGGTTAAACCCTCATTAAAACCATTTGAAATGCTACAGCAAATCATAGAAAGGCTTGGGTTTGAAGGGACCTTAGCGATCATCTAGTTCCAATCCCCCTGCCATGTACAGGGACACCTTCCACTAGACCAAGTTGCTCAAAGTCCCATCTAACCTGACCTTGAACATTTCCAGGAAATGGGGCATCCACAGCTTCTTTGGACAACCTGTTCCAGTGCCTCAGCACCCTCACAGTAAAGAATTTCTTCCATGTATCTAATGTAAGCCTACTCTCAGTTTAAAGCCATTCCCTCTTGTCTTATCACTACATGCTCTTATAAATAGTTTCTCTCCATCTTTCTTTCAGGTACTAGAAGGTTGCAGTTAGGTTGCCCCAAAGACATCTCCAGGGTGAACAATCCCAGTTCTTGTCGCTGTTGAGTGGCTAGCTGAGGACTGACCCAAGTTCTCAGACAAGGAAAGAGAGGAGAAGAGGAACTTTATTGTTTTGAATTCCATATATATAGAGTCTACAGAAGTGCCCCAGATTGGTCAGCCCGAGACCTCCCCCTAGGCCCAATTGGCCAAGCCTGAACTGACTCAATCCGGAGAAACTGTTTGCAAAACATCCAAACTTTATCTTGTTTATGAAATATAGCAAAATGTTCCCACGGGAAGAACCTGTGCTAGCCACAGCTTCTCTTAGCCTTTCCCCATAGGAGAGGTACTCCATCCCTCTATTCATCTTGGTGGCCCTTGACTCGGTGAAAAGATTGAGGAAAGAATTTGTTTTTCTCTTCCTTGCCTTTAATAGCTTTAGGACCTTTCTATTCTCCCTTTCACCATTACAGAGTCATTGATTTTTGTGAGACTTTGGTAATAGTACTGCAAATGACTGTCAGCTTGAATTGTTTCCTCTGTGGTAGTAATGAGCATTGTGATACAAATGTTCTATTTGATACCTCAATTAGTATTTATTTTGGACACATACAACCTCCTAAGTAAACATCATCTGTCTATCAGGAGAAAAATGTAACACATACATGAGGTTAGCCCAACCAGTGTTGTGACTGACTAAATGATTCCTTTCTGATCAGCTGTTGCCCAAGAGGTAAGTGTCCTTTGGGTTCAGGATTCTTGTGTGATCCATTCTTGTCCCTTCTAGCTACAAGGCAAAGTGAATCTCAAAATCTTAGCTTCTGCCTCTTTACTCATAACCCATTTTAAGTAGCTGTATGTACTCTCTGACCTTTTGTGGATCCTTTATTGGAAAACTCTTGTTAAAAATAAAAAACTTACAATTAGACACAAACATGTCTTAATCTAACAACAAACAAGCTAACACAAAAGAAAAGTATCAATCAGCTCTTTATTTCTCATACTAAGAGATACAGCAATATTCAAACAGGTTTGCATTTTTTAAATGAATAATCTTTCTTTTATCTATGTCATCAAGGTGATGTTTGACTTACAGTTTCCTCTGTGTTTTTGCTTGTAACTGGCAAACAATTTTCTATGCAATGTCCTCCCTGAATTACAGTTGGAAGTTGATTTTTTGCATAGAAAACATTGCTAAACATTTTGTCAAGATGTCTAATGTTTTTAGCAACTGAAGGTGAACTATTTTTAAATGGTGCCTGAGAGTCTGGTTTGATATAATTAGTAATTTGTGTTTAAGTATTTTATTGTGATGCCGTTAATCATGATACCTAAATATTTTTCTTCACTGTTTCTTTTCAAAGGAGCCACAACACTTCTCACGGTCGAGTAATAGTAAAAAGTGATGGTGGCTAATAGCTTGGTGCAAAAGGCACTATCAGTGGCATGACAGAAGTAGAAATTCAGAGCTTTCGCTTGCATTATCTTCAAAACCAAAATAGTCACTGAATTAAAAAATCAGGGGCAGATGTTGGTCAGGATGTTTAGGTCACCATAAAACAAGGGTAAATGTACATCTCTTCTTGAATCTACAGCATCCTTTCTTTTGGGGAGATTTTTGCTTCATATGTCCTGAAAACATCATCATTTCAGACCAGTTACCCAAATTAGAACAGCCCGGGGCATGACTGTTCATTGATTTCCTATTTGATTAAGAGTGAACAAAACCATACAGAACCCTTTATTTAAAAATAGGCTCTTTGAAACCAGATTGAAGAGGATCAAGAAATGGGAAGCATTAGGAGCATAGCGGTGGTCCCTTGATCTAGCTCATTAGTTCAATAGTATTTCAAAAGTGCAGTTTTTAAAATATTGTTCCCACACGTTTTTGGAATTCTAATCAAAAGGTAAATCGATCAGCAGTAATGTCTTGGATGTAAAGCCTGCGGATTGAATAGCTAGCCAGAAATTGCCCATACTTTCCTTGATATATCTTTAAAACAATTGCTGTATGATGGGGTAGCAATCATTGCAAGGATAAGGGGACCTAAAAATATATTTCTTTCAGGGTCATAACAGTAAAACATAGTTCCACTTGTACTTTTTGGAAATAAAACTGATTTATTGTAAAAACAAATCCGAATGGCTTCATCTTGGGTATTATTTTTGCTTAAGAAATCAAGTTGCAAATTGCACTTGGCAAAGTATTAAGGCTGTCATCATTAACCCATCACAGAAAATAGTATTTTGTGCCTACTAGAATGCATTTTGGATAATAGGATGTCACATTAATGTACAAAAAATACTGAAAAACATTTTATGTTGTAAATAAAAAATATTGATAATTTTGAAAAATATACACAATTTCTCAGTAGCATTGTGACAGGTATAACTAGAAGCATTAGAGAAGTTAGGTTATGAAGTACTGATTTTAATGAGATGCTTTTTTATTATGAAAGAATGATCAATTTGTAACATTTTTTAATTAAATCAGTCAAATGCAAGAGAAATATGCATGTGAAAGCAAATTTTGTAGCCTAATTTTACCAAATGCCCTTCTTTGAAAGTGTAAATAATAGAAATATTAGTATGAGATGCTGTTAAGAATGACACAGTATAACAATTTCTTTTAATACTAAAGACTTTTATTAAGGAAACTTTTGATCTTTACACTTACAGGTCTTTCAAAGAGGCACTTTGTTTGGCTTTGAAATATGCTTTACAGTAGAGTAAGCTCTCTGCTGATATTAGGGGATTTAAACATGAATAAAGACCAGTAAATACAAGTTATCAGTGAATTCTGAACTAAAATACATCAAGTATTGTGGTCAGCATCCTAGCATGAATTGGTTATGTTGGCAGCTTTTTGGTCAGAAAATGCTATGTTACAGCCATACTGAGATCTACTTCAGTATTTCCATTCCATTCCATTCCATTCCATCCCATTCCATTCCATTCCATCCCATTCCATTTCATTCCATTTCTTTTTTTTCTTTCCCTTTCTTTTATTTCTCTTTCTTTTCATTTTCACTTTCTGTTCTTCTCAGAATTGTCATGCAATTTATACTTGAAAAACATATCTTTCTGGTTTAAATCTTAGGAAGGTAAGAAATTAAAGAAATAACCAATCAATCAAACAAAAACTCCAAGCCACCACTAAAAATCCACAAACAGAAAAATGAAAAAAACCAAAACCCTAAAATCAAATCAACAAAACACATAAACTAGTTTGTATGGTACCTGATTTTGCTTGGGACAGAAGACTAGGCTTCACTTACTTTGTGTTAACCTTTGTCTATTTTTAAATATATGGCCCTATAATGCTTCTAACCACAAATTTGCAGGATTGTTAATACAAGAGTTAGAATATATTTTAGCAGGCATTGACAAAAAGATTGATAATCCTGCCCTTTTGATGTCATTTGGAATACCTGTCATCTCAAGGGAAGCCGTAGTAAAAAAACAAATGGTGAATATGTTGAAAAACTACATAAATTTGTTGCTTTAAATTAGCTACTGAAAATTGACATGTGTCTAGTTTTGTATGTAGTAGGATTCATACTACTGGAATACATCTCTTTCTTAGGAAGAGATAAAAGAGGTCATTATTTTTCTTAAATATATATGGACAGATATACCTGTTTAAGACCATGTGAAAAAAAAATGAAGTAAAAAGCAGGAAGAGATATTCTGCGATGAGGACTTTAGAGGTTTGTGTGCAACTGAGTAGAATGTTGCAGTCCTTCTTAGATATGATACAAGCAGTACTTTTAAAAATATTGCTTGGATCTGATGTGCTATTGTAACTATTTGTATTATTGGGCCTTAAAAACTTTTTCAACTTCTTGATCCCTATTGAGCAAGGTACTGTAGGAGTACAATGAAAGGACAGTTTGTTTCCTAAAGAGCCAAGAATGTTGTGTCTTTGAAGAGGTTTTAGTAATAATAGAAATAACAACTTTGAATACTCTCCACTATAACTAAATAATATTCAGAGGCTGTAGTGTCATCTACATTACAGTAGTGTTCTTTACACCACAGGTGATTTTTCTGGGGTAAGTCAAAACAAAATGTAAATCTCAAAAATCATATCTATTGTAAGTCAAGATAACCTTGCACTACTGTCTCTATTTGGATATGTTTTTATCACAACTGCTCTGCTAAAAAGCATTTTGTTATGATGACTTTTTTTGATGTTTTCATCTTGCTGTCCTTAGGAAGGTTCCTCACTTTGTCATTAGCTTGGTCTGACCATGGAGAAGAAAACTACATAAATACACTTATTAGTTTAATTAGAGGACAACTTTTTGGCAGTAAAATGGATAACTCAGATTGTGTTTCCTTGCTGCCAGCTTCTTGCCCCGTTTTCACATAGTGGTTGAGGGACTACATAAAAGGCTGTGGTTGCTGTGCCATCAGAGATGTCAGGAGGCCTATCTCTGTGCCTCACCTTGCAGGTTAGCTTTCACATTTACTTGGTTTTTTTGGGGTTTTTTTTAATTCTTCTGTTCTAAGGAGCCCTATTCACTCTCCTTCCTGAAACACTGGCCAAGTTCTGATACTCAGTCTTTTTTCCTGCTTCAGGGAGAATTTTCTGCAATGCAGATAACAATAAAAACACACCTTGCCTTGTCTAACCCGGCATTGAAAACTGGAAAAAGAGTTTCCCTTTTTCTCCAAAGATACAATCTGCTGTTAGAGAATGTAACACTTTCCAAACTGTACACAAAGAAAAAGATATACCTTTTCTTTATCGCATGGCAAATGTGATTTATGCCTCTATCCCTGGTTATGTTCTCCGCCAACTTTCAAACAGCATGAAAGGGGCTATGTAAATTAAAAAATAACTTATTAAGAGAGAAGTATTCTTTCCTCCATCTTAACCTCTTAGAGAAAAATCCTTGTCTTCAAAATTTCTGGTGTATGCTTTTTTGAACTGATACAGTGTGCCAACTTCATGACACTTGGCAACATGTTTAATTTTTGAACATGGCAGTACTACGTTAGTTGTTGGACTCGATGATCTCGGGGGTTGCTCCTGATCTTGATGATTTTATGATTCATTGACCTCTAAAAAATGTGGGTTTGTTCACCTGTCCAGCAGGTAGATGGGTATATTAGCCTTGATCAAAAATTTAATTTAAAATTGATCACTGACTTGTGTTTTATGATCAGAAATATTTTTAACAGTTAATATGCATTAAACCAGGATAGCTGATTGCTAGGTAAAGATACTGATTAATATCTAATAAAAGGGTGTATACCCTCAAAAAACCCGAGCTACGTAACTATAGGTAATGCTTCACTACATGGATAGTATGTAATGCATGTAGTGGACTCACCCTTGTCCTGGATTTTTTTTCCTCCTAACTTTGAAGAATTCAAACTATTTCTTATCTCTGAAACACCTTGTTCTTCACGGAGAATTTTAGCCACCTCTGTATCTTTTTCAAGGTTTTCTTATTACTGGGGATACAGAAATTTCATGTGATTTCTCAAATAGCATTACATAAGGCTAGTCTAGGCAGCAAGGCTCATGGCTTTTGGCTCAAGGGAGGAACTTGCTTCGTTAGAGCACTAGTGCTTCTTACATGTAGTACTAAGGAGAAGGGAACATACTGAGAACTATCTCAACCATGCATTGACAAGTCCAATTTTGCAAGTGTACCAGAAAAATCCTCTTTTTAGGGAGTAGCACTTTGCCAGCCACCAAAGAAAGGGTTACCATCGTCCTCACAAGCCACTTCAAGGCAAGACACCAGCAGGCATACTGCTTCTTCTCAGGGTCTACAGGATAAAATATCACAAACCAGCCAGGAGCAAATACATTTCAGAGATATTTTCAAGCCCTACTAACTGCTAAAATGGTATTTCAGATATTATTCATATTTGTTCAGATGCCATTAGGTTCTGTGTGAAAAATCACTTCTGTAACGCAGCTGCCCATTTTACTTGTTTAAATGATGACTGGCAGGTTTTAGAAACTGGGTTCAGAGAATCAGGGAGCAAATTGCATACCTTGCTCACTGGGCATTCAGCCTGTAAATTATGTGAGGTAGGTACTCTTTTTAAAATCAATACCAAAAAGTATACACAATTTGATTAAATAATAGTGTATATGCATTAAAATTGTTTTTTGTAACTGAAAGCCTTCCTGCTGGAGTTCGTAACAAAAATGTTTGTTTGAATCCTGAACATTACTGAATTATTTTCCCACTTCTAATTAATGGACTCAATTATTGTTGTGATGCTGTGTTTCATTTCATAGTAGGTAAATGTTTCTAGTTCAACTGAATTTCTTATGCTCTCATGGCAGTACTTGCTGTTTCTCCTTTGTTGCTTCTTACTTAAGCTAAGAAGTTTTAGTCCTTCAGTCTTTCAACCAGGGAGTGAAGGCAATATTATATGATTTAAATGACCATTCAAAAAGCACAAGTGTCTAATAAATTGTCTGAGAAACCAATTCAATAAAAACTCTGTAGGTTGGAATTTGTTTTCTTAAAACTATCGGGGAAATCTTTGGTAATGGCTTATGTATTAGTGGACTAAACAAGTAGTTTTTGGTCATCAGCATTATGACATAACTGAATGATAACAGAGCTGCTAATGGTGATTCATCAAACAAGAAATTCTTAGTGAATGTTATAATTCATTTACTGCTGATTTTTATATTTAATTGAAAATACAAATATAGCAGTAATAAGTATACATTGCCATCAGCCCTATCAGTTCTTAACTAATGTTTTCTGAAAACAAATCTGCTTCATTTTAAGTCAGTGTGTGAAGCAGTAGTGTATATTCACTCACATAACCTGTGTTTTATTCAGAAAAGAAAAAGCACTTCTAGCCCAGTAGCTGTCTGGGTGACATTTTATAGGGCCTGCTTTCTTTACCATCTCTTCTGCTGTAGATACGTCTCTCCCTCCTTGTGACGATTATCACAGAATTTTGGTGCTGGTGCTTTTAACGGGATACAGGTTATCAGAGATGTTATTTGTACATGTGAAAAAAAAAAGCAATAGGGAAGCTATGCCTCCAATTTCACCTGCTGTTAAAACTGAATGCAACCATTAGACAGGTTGTTATATACTGTACCTTTTGCCAAGGATTTGGGGAGCTGAGATGGGCTGTTGCTGATAATCAGCATACAGTGATTTCAGTGTTGGTGCTGTCCTGTTCATTTGCAGGTCTTTTATATGTTTTTTTGCTTCTTCCAAAGGGGAGATTTCTTAGATAATTCTGTATTTCTTTGAGTATTTTTCAGAATTGCTCTTTTGACTAGACACATTCATTACAGTAGCCAAACCCTCGCATCGTAATCTTCCTGCCTTTGGAGGGCAGTTTATCTAGCTTTGTATTATTCTTCCCTCTGGCCAGCTATACCTTGTGAAATATTGAATTTAAACCATAAACCTTATACTTACCAGTCTTCCATAAGACATGCTCCTTCCATAGTTTTGACCTTGGTCTGTTGTTTCTGGCTAGTCAGTTGACTTCCAAGCAGGATTGTGTGTTCTTCCTACAGGACATTACTTGCAGGACCCATCCCCATATTCCCAAACTTACATTCAAAATGTATTATAGCAGATGCATGCCACTCTTCCTTCTTTGTAAAGGTTTTGCCCTACAGGCTGAAATTGGTAATGCTTTTTGTCATGATAGTTTAGTGGCAGCTTCTGGTGTTATATTTGTTTGTATTTTTGAAGCTCCACTTACAATATTATGGGCCTAAAATTAGGTGTAATTCCATAGTATTAAATCACTCTAACCACTGATAAATTTGAGACACAGAGATCTGGACTGAGCGTTTTAGAAGTCTGTTTGGTGTGACTGTTTCACCTTTGTAATTTTCTTTAATTTTGTTATCCAAAAAAATCAGTTTAAAATTATGGAAAAATATGCTTGCAGATATTCTCTGCTTTGGAAAGAGGAAGTTGTTTGGCTTTTTTTAATGTGAATACTAGCCTGATTATATTTAGGCTGCAATTGTAGATATTGTTCCTACTTGGCAATGGACAGTGTAAGATTTTCCCGTTTGTTTGTAACCGCATGTATGTAGGGTATGCACACTGTTTGCTAACACCTTCCCTGACAGCAGCGGTAAGCTGCCGAGGCTGGCGAGAGAGTTCACCTAGCAGAGGGTGAGAGGATGAAAAGTCATTTTATGAAAAGCAAACTGAGAAGCTATAACATAAACAACTGCTTTAAAAGAAGTACTGTTTCCTGCCTACATCTACACAACTTTATACTTTTAAGCTGTAGTCCACACTTTATGTGAATAATAATCACTTAGTTTCCATCTAAACATGAACAGTAAAGAGGGATTTGAGTCCTGGTCTCCCCAAGATTCATTCTGCCCAAAAATTAGGTCATCTCCAGGTCATCTTTCACCTTTGTTAAATGAAAAGTGAAACATGGCATGGAAGGTCTGATAAAAGCTGTGGGATTTTCATTATTGAGTATTTCATAGTTTTCTGCTGTGGCACATCCAGTATCTCTCCGTTTGACTGGTGTTGGAAAGTGCCTGTTCCATTGAGGAAGTAGTGAAAACCAACTGCAGTGATTCTAAAGAGCAAAAAAAGTAAACATTTTAAGCCTAAATTCATAGGATGCTGTAATTTTTAGATTCTGAATGAGAAAAACATCATTTCAAGTCTCCACTACTGAGGAAAGCATCAATGTGATTTCAAACATTCCCCTGGTAAAAATAGTGGTAAAGTGGTAAACCCTAAAAGTTTCTACCATGTTGGCAGTCGTTACAGATTCTAAAAAGTAAACTGTATATTTCAGATCTATACAAGAATAACCAAGGAACTAAATCTCATTTCAATTCTGCTGTCTCAAAGTTTCACTGTTTTTCCCTGGGCTGTAAAGTAAATTCTTTATTCTTGGTATTTCATTGGAAGATCTTGTAGAAGAACTGGAACTTTTGTTAAAACTGGTGAAGATCTCTGAAAATCAGTGTTACTGTTCTTTTCTCTCATCTCTCCAATATTCCTTCTGTCTCTTTATAATCACAAGTCTCAGACTGCACAGCTATTCAGCAAATAGTCATCCGTGTTTTGTTCCTATTATCTACAGTGTTTTCCTGGCCTCCAAAAGACCACAATAACTCCAAGCACCCTTCATCTCTCACCTCTGCTTCTGTTTCTTTTGTGATTCCATCACTTCTTGTGTGACTTGAGTCTTTCCATTCTCGTGCACTTCTTGTCCGTAATCCAGCATGATTTTGGACTTCTTATGGGTTCCCAGTACTTCCACATCTTTCCTTCTCTTACAATCTCATCTCCTGGATGGTTTTACCAAACCCATGACTTTTAATTTCCACTTTGTCCTTAATGTAAGCCTTCACTGCTGATTTTTTGTTCAGCCACCTTCATGCTCTGTCCCATGCTCCCCCATAAAAATCTGCAAATGCACTATGGCTGTTGCTGTCCCTTATGTCCATGTGGTGTGTACAGTGAGCTCAGCACTGGCTAATAAGTGGGTGGACTGAAACTTGCATTTATAGTAACTGGGAATGCTTTGTTTTTGCTTGCCTTCTGCTCTTTCCTGCTGTGTGTTTGCCCGATCTTTTTATGCCACACATGTACGGTGTCAAATCTAATGGGGCCCTAATTTAGGCATCTACATGTTACTGTAATTAATTAATAACTCCATCCTTTGTTAATTTTGACAACTGCTAAGAGGCTGAAGGGCAATTGTACTGCTAACCATCTGTATAAATGCAAAAAAGCAAGAGACTGAAGATTGTCCATGGAAGGCAGGTTCTGCGGGCTGGTGTATTAGCACGGAGCAAGTGAACTGCTCTGCAGTATTGAGACATTAATTTTTCCCTAACAGATGTAGCCTCTATTTTAGGGACAACAGAAGTAGTAGTTTTATTATGACACTAACCATGCATATCTCTGTTAACCAACTAAAGGATGTTGAAGCAGGAGAGCCAACTCGGTGTTCAGGGCAGTAACGTGAGAGAGGTTTTTCTCTGCTGAATAAGAAAGTGAGGAGAACATGTCTGCGCCTTCCTCCATGTGTAAAGGGAAGATTTTAGTAACAGGCTCCCTTATTCAGTGTTTATATTTGTTTGTATATGTTTGTATATGTTTGTATTTATGAGCTTTCTGAGTTCCTTCTATGGAGTCACCCACATGTTGAGTTTTCTTACTAAAACAAAATAGAACAATGGGAATTTTCTCCTGCCCTCTAAATAAACATTCAGTTACATTAATCAATTTTCATTTTGTGTGTACTGTAACAATGTATTTCCTGTTTGTTACACCACATGAAAGAAACTGTGTTTCATCTCACATTGGTTTATGCCCTTACTTACCCATCAGTGTTTTTTGAGCTCTTCAAATAACTCAGTAAAAGTTTTCTATTTTTTCTAATTTTTCATAGTAACCAGGTTCCAATGGCTTGCTTGAGTACACCAACAACAACTTCATTCTTCTACTTCAGAGAAATACTTAAATATAGACAATGGTTGGGATGGTATACAAAGACTCTCATGCTGACAATGTTACTTCATTGTCTCTTTGTACTTTACCCTCTGTCTGTTCTGCATCTGTTAATGTATTTTACTAGTCTCGTCCTTGCCTGGTAACCTCCAGGGGGGCAGAGATTGCCAATTTGTTCAGTATTTGCACAGTAACAGCACAATAGTTTTCTAGTCTATGATTCAGGCACTCTGACAATAAAATAATAACAGAATTGCTTGGAATCCTAGTTACAAAATATAAACCTAATTTGGTTGTCTTATGTGAATAACTTATACCAGAAATCATGCCAGAAATTAAACTAAAATTTAGAATTTTAGAATGTAGAGATTCATATGCAAGACAAAAATTTGAAACCTTTCTTTAACCATGAAAAGGCAGAAAGTTCTCCTTTTTAGCATGGGAGATAAAAGGCCTATGGAACTGGACTTGCATCTCAAAATGTATGAGGAAGCTTCTGCAGAGCTTAAAATATAAATAACTTTTAAGATGCTTTATTTATATGCTTATGCTTTGATTTCTTTATAGTTGGATTTGAGAGAGAACAAAAGCTTCAAATTCATTTAGCAGCTAAAATAAGAATGTGTAAAAATAAGACTTTATTTGTTTTTCAAAAGAAAGACTTATTTCAGAATAGAGTAAATAAATCAGTCATAGTGAAAAATAAGTTGCATTCTGTCAGAGATGGGAATTATCACATAGATGATGAAATGATCTTTGCATTTCCTTGTTTGGTAAGAGTAATTTAATTGTGCTTGCCTTGGCTTGAATTAGTTAAAGGGACCAGTCCTTTGGCACATTTATCAATCTTTTTATTCTTTCACTTCCATAAATGCATATGGGAACTCTATAAAGGCAACTGAGTGAGCTTACAATGATAAATTTTTCTTGTTAGGAGAAATTACATTCACTAACTTGAGCTACTTCAGCATGAAATTGAAAAAGAATCATTTTGTCTTAATTTACATTCTTGATTCAATGAGAAAAATGTAGATTAGACCAAGAAAACTATGTAGACATTGCTTTAAAAAACATAGGTAAACTGAACTGATAACATTATAAGTTCATCAAATAACCCATCTCCTGTATTTATGATATTAGGCTGTACTAGTTCCTGTGAATCACTTAAAAATATATACATTTTGGTCTTTCAGATCCGTTTACTGTTTCAGTTACATCTTTATCAACACTGGTATGCATTTTTCATTTCCCACCTAAGCTGTCCACATCGTTCCTTAATCAAAATCACTGGGATAGTGCTGCGGTTCACTAGCCTTAGGAGCTGCTATTTGCCTTGAATAAATTACGTGAAAACATGTTGATTGATAGATGTTGCATGTCAGAAAAGAAGATAACTGTATCTTCTTCAGCTTACTAAAAGGTCATGCACACAGCATAATAGGAACAGCCACAGACAACTTTGAGATAAAGTGTATCATGAAAAGGTGTGCAATCTCATAACCAGTGAAACATAGAGTACAAGCTATTGTCTTTTGAAATACAAGAGATTTATCCACTTAGATTCAAGCTGAGGTGAAAATTTAAATTTCTTAATTTTATTTTCAAATGCTTTAAAAAAAATCTATTCAAACAGTTTAAATTCTTCAGTCTTTCGATTCTCTGGCATGGGGATGTTTTTTAAGCAAATACACTGGAATTTCAAAGCAGAATTTTCAACTGCCTCTGGAAAAGAAAAAAAATCTTCTAGGTTATTTCATAACGCTGAATGATAATGTTTATGTGCCCTGAAATATCTATGAGCACATGGTCATAAAATGGGAATTGTGGATTGCCATGTAGCTTGGGAAAACAGTTGTTTATCTAGATTTAATGATTATTTTTTCCCCTGAAATTGTATGAAGCATACTGTTTTCATTTGATTTTCATGTCATCTGAATGCTAGATGCTAATACCTGTTTCCTGTTTTTGTAAACCCCAAATTTTCTGTCCACTACTGAGTGCATAAGTTATCCAATAATGGAAATAATTAAATTTAATATTAGAGTGGTTTTTTTATAGTGAAAGTGGTAATGTTGTCTGTAAAAAATACCTCCTTGTTGTGGTGTCTGTGATATTCATACTTGAGCAGCACTGTACAGATATGTTGGACTCATACAGAATATTCAGCTTAGAATGAATCTCAAGTATTCACTAGTTCTGGAGATTTTAATTTGGTTGGAAATTTTTGCTATGTGAATGTGGAACTGGTAGTTAAAACTTGACTATGCTTCCTTTGCAGCCTGACATTTAAAGACTTCTTAAGGTATTTCTCTTACATCTTGTTAACATACATAATCATTTTCATGCATGCATATATAGAAATTCACCTTATTTCAAGCAGGTGGTAAAAAAAAAGTAAAAACAAAAGCCAGGCAGTGTTGAAAAAAATGTGGCCTTTAAAATGGCCAGTATGTTTTAGGTAGAACAAAGCTGGCCAGGTTTTTATCTG
>JAKEPQ010001018.1:32845000-32922500 GCA_024500445.1 Entomyzon cyanotis
AAGCTGCTGGTTTCCGCTTGTGCATGAGCGAATACAGTTAAAGGACAGAGGTGGAACTGTGATGGGAGGATTGAGGAAGAAGCCATGGAGTTTCAAGGATGTACACTTGAAAGCTCTTTTGAGCTACACAATCAAGAAAAAAAATACAGTAAAAACTCCTCTTGGGTTGCAAAATTATCTGAGTGACCAATACGCTTTTTTTGCTGTTTCAGAGCAATCCTAATTACATGACTGCCATTTGATGCCGTGGCTGCTGGATAACATTACTGCAGATAATGAAAGGTGTTTGGATATCCTCTTTCATTCCATTTGTTACCATACTTACAATCCTGCTTAAGTAAAACCATAATTTTCTTTTTTTTTTCTATTGACACCTGTTACTTCAGGATAATTAAAAAAAAATACTGTGATTTGTATAATCCTAGGTTGATACCTTACATCTTGACTTCATGTAATTTTTACTTGTGTAGGCACATGGAACAGTTTGTAAACCAGTGGGTCAGAAGTCAGTTCCCTGTGCTGCTTGGGGAGAAACCAGAATGGATAGAAAAAACATGTTATCTATATTGATAATAATGTTCAGAAGAATGAATCTAAGGGAAAAATGTGGAATAATCAAAATCTATGCCAGAACTTGTGAGCATCTTTGAAGCACAAGTATTGTGTACATTAACCCCATTTTAGTGGTGATTGTGATGCACAAACTCGTCTACCTCTCCTGATATTAATCATCTCAGGTGCTAAAGTGTCTCAGAATGTAAATTAGCACATATCTACATACAACAAAGTGTCTAGCACATTCCAGCTTTGCTACTGTGTGGATTTGTGCTGCTAAAACCTTCTCTTTACACCTTATCCTGTTGGTTTTTGGCTGCTTTTCGTAGCTTTTAAAGAGAGGCCAAAAACCTGTCTTCAAACCATTTATGTGAATAGATAATGTAAAATATTCTTTAACCTATTGTTTTTACATCATAGAATCACAATGGATACATGAGAAACTTTAGACTGCAAAACTTAATTATACTTTTATTCAGTGGCCCTTAACCTTCATGAACATATTTGCCAAACTATTGCAAGGTCTGTCTGTCTGTATTTGTTGAATGTCTAGCGTGATGTACTGTAATTTCTGGTTTGAGTTTTCCTCCTCTTTAATGGTTTCCTTAATAACAAAAATCTTTTAGCAAGGCCTGTTACTACTTAATTGTTTCTGTATAATGTGATGAGCAAATATATTACTGTTTCTTGCTTTTTGTGATTAGCTGTGCTAAGTGTCCTAAGGGCTCTTCTTATCCTTCCTGATTTTACAGGCCCGAGGCTTAATAGACAAACTTCAGTTTGAAGCAGAAGAGGGGTTTTTGGCAATGTAAGAGAAGAATGGCCCAATATATCAATTTTTTTACACATAGAGCCATTATCAGACAAGTGCTGTAAGGGCTAACTAACTTCCAACCATCCCTGTGATGTGAATGAGATGTGAAAGATTCCTCAAGGCAGAAAGTGCCTTTTTTTATTTCTCCTTTCCCAAGGATGGCCACTTATTGCTTCATATCCTCCTCCTACAGGTTGGAATTGCATAATGATCACAAAATCCATTTTTGCCCAAATCTTTGTTGTTCTCAATCAATGCTTCTCCTGCTTCATAAGCTGGGCTCCAAAATTTCCTCAGAACCTCAGACAGTACCTTCTTTCTCCGTGTTTTTTTCAAAATGTTCAGAGTGCATCAAGGATACAATTTCAGTCTGTACTCCCTGTACTGTGCCAAGATATTGTGTCTCTTTTTCAATCAGTCAGTGACTTCATAGCTGAAGCCACAACCTTTGGTGCACTGGAAGTGCAAACCAGGGTTAAGTGCCTGGAGCTAGCCAAGCCCTTCAGATATGTTCCTTAAAGCCAAAAAACAGTTTTAAAAGATGAAAACTGCTCTGAGAGGCCAAGTGTTAATCTGAAATGCCCAGCAAGTCCAGGGATATCGTCAGTTCCTTCTCAGAGAATGGTAACCTGCCTTACTGAGATACACGCAGTCCTTTCAGTATGTCTGAATTACTGTAATAAAAAAATTTATCAACACTGTTATCCAGTATTGGTACATGCAAAAAGAGTATGAAGAAACAGCTCCTAGCTCTGTATTTAAAATTAATTTATGCATTTTGATTCTCAAAATCCTATGAGAAATCTGTGGCCAAATGACTCAAAAAGCTCCAACAGAAAACCATTGGTAGAACCTGATAAATAGGATGCAAAAAAGTCAGATAAAATATAGAAAATCAAAGCAGAAAACTTCCTTTAGTTTTACAGTTAAGTTTTACACCTTCTTAAAAGGTGTGAAAAGCAGAGCTATCCACTTATATGCATTTTTTTGCTTAATAGTAAGGAACAAATGATAGAACTTGGCTAAACATGTGGGAATTATGCGTTATATTATTTCATTTTTGCTCCTTTATATTTAGGCATTTAGCTTATTATTTTAGCAGTTTGGACTTGAAAGGTAATTTGTTAGGAATTCTAAGCATTTTATGCATGCTAAGCACTCCTTAAAATTGGGAGTATTACTTTGAACAAAAACTCTGCTTTGAGACTCAAATGACATACTTACGAGCCAACTGGCAGAACTGGGCATAGCCCTATTCAGGCCTATTAATATTTATCATTAATCTGATAGTAAGTTATTAAAATCTAACTGTACCACTAAAATCTTAAGACAGTAAGAATACTTTGGAAAGAAAACCAGAGGAGAGTGCTCTATGTGAAGGGAGCCATGGTCACCGTCTTAATATCTGATGAAAATGTGTATTATTTCCTTTTTCCATGGAACATCTCTTGATATCTTTGATGATACTTTAAATTATTCGATATGTTTCAAATTCTTTTGTGCCATTGGGAAAAACAGAGGAGAGAAAACTTCTATCAGAAAACAGAAGAATTTATGAAGATTCCTTTTCAGAAGTTTTTGAATACAGTCTTTTCATTTGACTCTGCTTTCTTCTAACAGTTACTTAACTTCTGTAGATGACAGGGCAGAATCAAATAGTTTTCCAAACTGACTGTTCGCTGAACAACTCTATGATCCCAATTCTCTGTCTATTTATTCAGTTTAATCATGTCTCCACCTCCCATAACCACTAGATCCATGATTTTACACTCCAATTAATATTTCTTTACTACTTACAGTAATATATTTCCTTTTCTTGTTTCTTTTCCCTTTTTTTTTCATCATGGCATAAGAGTTCTTATCTAAAAGGCGACTGAGGAGATTGAGTCCACCATCAGTAAATTTACAGATAACACCAAACTGGGAGCATGTGTCGATCTGTTGGAGGGTAGGAGGACTCTGCAGAGGGGCCTGGACAGCCTGGATAGATGGGCTGAGTCCAACAATATGAGGTTTAACAAGTCCAAGTGCCAAGTCCTGCACTTTGGCCACAACAACCCCCTGCATCTCTACAAGCTGGGGACAGCGTGGCTGGACAGTGGCCAGACAGAAAGGGACCTGGGGGTACTGATTGACAGCCCAGTGAACATGAACCAGTTTGTGCCCAGGTGACCAAGAAGGCCAATGGCATCCTGGGTTGGATCAGCAATAGTGTGGCCAGCAGGACCAGGGAAGTGATTGTCCCCCTGGACTCAGCACTGGTGAGGCTGCAGCTGGAGTGCTGTGTCCAGTTCTGGGCCCCCAATTTAGGAAGGATGTTGAGATGCTGGACCATGTCCAGAGAAGGTGAAGGGTCTGGAGCACAAGCCCTGTGAGGAGTGGCTGAGGGAGCTGGGGGTGTTTAGCCTGGAAAAAAGGAGTCTCGGGGGAAACCTATAGCTCTCTTCAGCTCCCTAAAAAGAGGCTGTTGCCAAGTGGGGCTTGTTATCTTCTCCCAGACAATCACTGACAGAATGAGAGGACACAGTCTTAAGTTTCACCAGGGGAAATTTAGGTAAAACGTCAGGAAAAAATCCTTCACAGAAAGAACGATTGGGCACTGGCATTGTCTGCTCAGAGAGGTGGTGGAGTCACCAGGATGTATTTAAAAAAAGACTGGACATCACGCTCAGTGCCATGGTTTAGTTGATGAGGAGCTGTTAGATCTTAGGTTGGATTTGATGATCTCAAATGTCTTTTCCAACTTAGTTTATTCTGTGATTCTGTAATTCTGTAAAAAACAAAGTCCTGATTTACTCCAGAAATGTCTTGTTTGGCTTATACATTGGACAATTGATCTAGCTGTGATTTTTCTCCCACAGAATGTGGGCTTAAGCTCAGTCTATTCAACTACTTCATTTTAGATAACTACTTTGGTACTGAGAACTTGCCTGATCTTGCCATTGAAGCAGTTCAGTTGTCACTGATTTGGCATTTCTGTTTGTAGGTCTGATGGAGGCTTAGTGTCATCAATTGATGCAGTTCGTATTGATCTTCGTTGTTTTTTTATTGACCCAGTACCCACAAATAGAAAGATTTCTGTATTCACCTCTTCTTTATTTCTCACTGTATTGGTTTGAAAACAAACCAGTGGGAGATCATAAGTCAGGATTATAATTTAATAGGAAAATAAAAAATTAAGTGCAATGATACAAGAAAAAAAAAGTCAAACAAAAAAACCACTGACAGAGTCAGATACAACCTGACACCCTGTTAGGGTGGTGGTAGTGAAATAGATCAGTTGAAGCAGTGATCCTGTGGAAAGTCTGGTCTCCAGCTGAAGGTCCAGTGCTAGCTCGTGTCCTCTGGGAATCCAGTAGACAGGGCTGCTTGTGCAGTTCAAAGCCCAGGTTATGTCCAGGCCCCTCCCCCCTGGGTGGAGCATCTCACAATAGGATGAGATAATTCCATGAGTCATGGGGTTGGTTCTTGGTGGCTCATTGTCTGTTATCAGGGGTGAGTCAGAGCAGGAGATAGCAGCTAATGCCTCACAGCTTGTGGTAATAGAATACTAAATACATCTATATTGCAACCTAGGACACTCACCTCTTCTCTGAATTGAGGTTAAAGGTCTCCCTGTCTGTCCTGCATGTGTCTCCACACATTTCCAGGTTTGTCTCTTTCATTCTTTTCTCCACATTGCCAAAGATCTATAGTATGTGTTAGAGCAACCCCTGCCTACTGATTCTTCTTTGAACATTGTGTGTTTCGCAATCTCATGGCAGAATAAATTGAAATGTGAGTTCTTGTGTTGAATGATCGGATTACAAGAGCTGGTGCTGTTAGCTCTCACCTGCCATGTGAGACGAATTTCAGCTCGGTGAGTACTTTTTTCCTGTATTTAGCGGTAAAGTAAAAACTGACCACTGTGATCACTGTTTTGAGTTTCAACTGGACAGAGTAAGGAAAAGCTCCTTGCAGCAATCTTGGCTAGTATGTAGTAGCCAGCCACCCCTGCTGTGACAAAAAAAAAGGGGATGCTGACACACGTGTCTCCCATCCAGATTACTGCTCCAATTTCCATCGGCATTCTGCTTATTTCTTAATACACCAGTCAAAGTATGATTTAGAAATTTCCTGAGCAGCAGAGATTTTTCTAATATATTGTGTTATTTCTAATATATTGTGCCATTATTCTTGAGTTTCACTCTTAATTTTTTTCCACAGACCCTCATTCATTTGTTATTTCAATTTCTCACTCACTTAAAAAAATTAATATGCAGGGCTAACTCACATATTACTTCCTTCTAATACACTTTGTGGGATATAGATGAGCTGTTGCACATTGAGGTTGCATAAAAAAATCAGTTGTGTTTTTGTTGTTCTTCTGTGGGAAAAAAATTTTTTGCTTGGTAAGTATCATCACAGATTTTCCACTAAAATTTCCAGTTGCTAGTTACTGCTCTCAATACAGGAAATAAGAGGAGACTAAAGTCTCTGTTATTAGGATTTCACATTCAGCTGTCATAATCCTTTCCTTTTTTTTTTTTTTTTGGTAATGTTATGAAATTAGCTGGAAACATTTCTTCAGAAAAGTAGGCAGTATTTAGTGATCAATAACAGTGCATTGAGAGTGTGATCCTTGCAGCATAAACCAAGTGGTGAGACATAAGAGGGAATGTGATTTTCATAAATAAAAATGTGTGTTCTGACTATAAAATTGGAAACAGAAACTTCTAGCTGTTATATTACCTAGCTGAACAGCTATAAAGTTTAACATGTAATAATATAAGTAAGTAAACTTGAATTTAGGATGCAGTTAAGGGGTTGAAAAGATTTGAAGGTCATGCCTTATTGGAATTGTCACACTTTTTTTTTAAGTAGGAAAACACTAGCTGCTAACCAGGTTTCTCACATAGATTTGTATTTATAGAGAATTTTGAAGCTGGAAGTATTCCACTACAGCTTTATTTATTATTCCACCTACTATCACAGAGCCCTGAGTTGTGCATTATGCGTCAAAACATATTCTGTTCTTTCAGAGTTCTTAGGGAGGCAATATGATGTAATTCATTATGCCCTGAAGATAAACAGTACCTCTTGACCTTTTCAAGAAAAGTTGCAATATTTTCTTATTCCAGAATGTAATATTGTACTGAGCCGATATCAATGTGATAAGATAAATGTTTCCTTTTCTAATGTAAACCAGAGTGCACTACATTTATATAAAAATCTTGGGGGATACCCAAAGCCTCCAGATAAAAAGGGGCAGCTTGGCTATTGTAGGTCTGCGTTTTTGAATTCTCAGTCTCAAAGCACAAAGGGCAAACTGCAGCCAGTCTTGAAGACCACGGCCATTTTTCAGAATGAGCATATTTTTGTGTTGCCCAGTTTAGCATGCTCCTAAAGAATTTTCAAGCAAATTTTAAAAGTATAGAATTTGTTACCCTTGAAAAAACAACCAAACAAAAGCCCACAAAAACAGAGACTAAATGCCGTTCTTCTCAGTACCAGGATCTTTTGAGATGTCCTGGTAGAAACCTGTGAGTCAGTGCTACTCTATGTGTAGTTAACTTGCTTTTTACTATACTCAGTATTTCAGGAAGTGAAAGGCTAATGAGAAGTATTGTTTTATCACATTTCTTTTTCTGCATTCTCTGCTATTGTTCAGAGCTCAGTTTCCTTTAGTCTCTTGGGTATTCTTTATTTCTCCGTTACATTGCACACGGCATGTTTCTGATTTATGAAGTCAGTTATGTGCAAATGTGGTCACCACTGCGGAGGGGGCTCTGAACATGGAACTTTCAGCTTCTCTTCTGCCAGTGAGACAATGCCCAGATCCAAAGGAAAAAGCCTATTTGGCTTGATAGACTTTGCCCAAGTGTTAATGCAGAGTCCTAGTCTCTTCTTTCCCGGTAAATTTCTCTTCCAATGACCTCACTTACCTTTATATCTTAAATGCTTTTGTATGCAGGTCTGCTTAATATGTGTCATGTAAATAAAAACCCTCTGTTACTCATGTATGTTCACAGAAAAGAGTGGTTTTAACTGCAGCTACTATTACATGTAAAATGACATGGTATATTTTAAAATCAGTTGTTATTACTTCTGCTCTTACTGTGTTTGGAACTTCATAGATATTCTGAACAGTTACTACTGTAAGCAAAATAATACTGTTGCACCCCTTCAGGTTGAAAGTAAGACTATTCTAAACGTACTAATCACACCATATAAATTAGATTCAGCAGGAATTAAAATACAGCAGAAAAGAGCAGTTAAGAACAGGGGTAAGAAGAAATGAAGTATCATTAAATCAGTCTATTTTGCATGTGTATCATGTTAATAACGTTCTTGGGACTTACTGTTTATTAATTTTTTTATTTATTTGAATTTAAGCCAGGAGTCTTAAAATGTAAGGACAAGATTTGGAAAGATTAAGGTGTGTAATAGGAAGTTAACTAAAAAAACAAGTTTTGAGAGAAGACTTTAGGGTTTTGAGTGAAACAGAAACACAAGGGAAGATGAAGCTACCATGTTGGGCAATGTAAGGAAGACCTTGGAGTCACCCCGGGAAGAAGACAACTATATTCAGAAAAGACTGACAGATTAGAAGAAAAAAAATGTAGACGAGGTTCTTTAGGGGGTCACATTGACTAGAACTTTAAGAATAAAGAATTTGATTTTGATTTGAAAACAAATGGTGTGTTCACCAGGGAACCAAGTAGAATGTATGAATTAGATATTCTCTACACTGGAAAAGAAATATTTGTAAACTAATGAGGTTTAGAGGCAAAGAACTTAGATTTTGTGTTAGCAGATGTGTTATCATGCATCTTCTTTAGATATTGTTCTCTGTTTGGTCCCCACATTTAAGACAGCTCCACATATCTGCGGTAAAGACAGTCCAAAATTTCTTCCAGCTTACAGACAGTTTCTAAACTATATATTATATATATATTTAAGTTTATGTAGTCTGTATTCCATAGTAAAAGAGCACACTAAGGCAGAAATGGTATAAATGACTCAGCAGAGTGTTTACCACTCAGTCTGCAGCTTATCTCCTTGCTCATTGTTGAGGATAGTTAAATGATCTGTATCAAATTCATTCTGCAGCTGTCAGTACCTGCAAGGATATAAACAGGCAGGTAAGATTTCTAGAAGGCAGATGACCGCATCACTAAGAGGACTGCTCTAATTGGCATAATCAGTACAAGAAATGAAGAGTGAAAGAGCATGAAAATAGAATTCCTTTTGTACCCCTTGAAAGGAGGCAGTAACGGACTGCATTCATTTAGTTGCTCTTGCAGCTGACTGTGCTGAACTTCCCCTGAACATAGAAAAAGGGCATTCTAATCTTCAAAACCATCCATCTGGCATCTTCCATTAACGTTAAACAGGAAGGAAAACAAAACAAAGAGGGGAAGTGTTGTTCAGAAACATTTATATCTGACTTGAGGATTCTACAGAAATATTAGCCCTTGGTGGAAGGTGCCCCAGTCAAATTAAACATCTCTGCACATTCCATTCTTGTGTCTCGTGGCAGAATGGAGTTTGTTTGTGCCTCGAATTTCACTGTCGCCTTCCATTTCTTCTTTACTAGACTGAAGGGTTTTAAATCTGTTTGAAATCTGTATACCTTTGGATATTGCTTGAAATTAGCTACAGTGTGAGTAGACATGAGAGATTGACAGTTGAACACATATAGTAATCAGCAAGAGTGGGATTTAATTGCAGCTAATTTGTACTGGTTGAACACCCCTCCATATAAAGATATTTTATTCTCAGTTATATTTATAATGTTTTGGACAATCAACATATGGTAAAACTTAAAAGTATAAGCATTTAATCTAACACAGATTTGACCTGTCCCTTCTTCCTTTACTTGTCAGAAGCTTTTATTCCTTTCTGTATAGGAAACAGTTTCAGAAATGCAAGCCTGGATACAGGACCAGATATCTTCCTATGTTTGGTCCTACTAATTATTGGAATTTGAGGGTGCATTAAAGGCTGCCATGTGAAATGTTGAATTACCTCTGTTTCCAAAACCTTATTTTTACTTGAGACATTAAGGAAATTTGCTGGAGCTGTATTACACTGTGGGTGAATACATACGGTTTGTGACAGGTTAGGTACAACACAATAATTTATGACTGTGCAAATGAACGTTGCTGAATCTCCTTCTTTTCTCTCAAGTATAAATTTTGTCCTCCTTGTCATTCATTGTTGCTGTTGAGCGGCTAGCTGAGGACTGACCCAAGTTCTCAGACAAGCGAAGAGAGGAGAAAAGCACTTTATTGTTTTGAATTCCATATATATAGAGTTTACAGAAGTGCCCCAGATTGGTCAGCCCGAGACCTCCCCCTAGGCACAATTGGCCAAGCCCGAACTCACTCAATCCGGAGAAACTGTTTGCAAAACATCCAAACTTTATCTTGTTTATGAAATATAGCAAAATGTTCCCACGGGAAAAACCTGTGCTAGCCACAATTCATTTTTGATTTTTATAAAACTCTGTTTTTAAAGCTTTATGTGTAATTGTTTTGTCTTCTTATGAAGCCTAGGAAAAAACCCCAAACTGAACCAAAATCAGAATTCTGCTATGCCATAAATAATATGGGGTAATGTATTTGCAAAACTTTAAAAAGATGTTCTAGGATGGAGATTAGGTAAAGAGTTGCAAGAGAGGCTTTTGGTTCTCAAAAATGCAGAAGTGTTAAGAAAACTTTGTCTGAAAAAACTTACAGTCTGGAAAACAAATGCTTACAACCTGGAAAACAAAAACAAAGCTTGGTACCACTTGCATTTGGCAAAATTTTAGAAATCACTTCTTCCAACAAATATATTGATTGATAAAGGCATTGCTCTTAGGGTTTTTTTGAAGTTTGTTGCAAAATGTTTGCTTTGGAATACTATTAATTCACAATGTAAATAAATTTAAGTGGGGCTTATGATATATCTTGTCTTTCAAGATGATGTAGAAGCTTGAGTGAATTCCATGTGTTCAAATTGCAAAGGATGGTGCCTATTATGTCAGTTAAACGGTTCACTTTGGAGTCTACCCATGCTTGTTATAAAAAAGAGACTATCTACAGTACTTAAATTGTATCAGACTAGTCAGAGAAATACTTTCTTTGAAAATTAAGGATGTCAGTTTAAGTAAAATTAATATTTTTCTTGAGTAGCATAATCGTCTCTAGTCAATAAAATATATATTCTCACTGATATTGTGCTGGCCTGATTGTTATACTCTGATTACCAAGAGTCTTTTTTAATACAATCTAGTTGGGAAGAAATTTAATCTCTCTTCAGTGTTACTTCCATTGTTTTTTATTTTGGTGCTATTCTCTGCATTTGTAAAAAAGTTCTAAGAATTGTCTCTAATGCAAAGTTTTAGTCCTTGTAGTCTTTCTGTGATACACCTTTTCTCTGTGTCTTTTTTAGCAATGAAGGAATAATTCAGTTATTCTTCAGAGAGGCACAAAACCTTTAGCCAGAATCTTCCCAAATTTTGATGCAGAAAAATTTAAAGAAAAATAATACTGATGGTTAAATTATTTTTAAATACCTAGCAATCCAGCATTTTTCATTTTCAAGTACACTTTTCCTGAAAGCTTTCATTTTCACAGTATCCTTAAAATAAACAAATAAAAGTATTCATAATATTTAAAAAACCTTTAAGTGCTTGAAGTTGGACATTTTTACTCTTTTCGCTTGTTTTTGTGCAAATGCCACTGGTGATACACCAAAGCCTTAGCAATGCTCCTTGTCATCTGGTTCCTGAGTCCCAGCCACCTTTGCTGAATACCCTGCTTGCTCCTTTGCCAGTAGCAGATGGGGTTCAGTCCCAGCACTGAGAGCTGGGGCACTCTTGGAGTTGGTGAATAACCTGAGCTCTAGAAATTACTTTCTTTAGAGCCTTTGTCAAATTACATAAATCTGAATTCTCAGTCTTAAGTGCCTAAACATGAGAGTGAAAAATACTATCAACCATATTAGTATTTACAGAAATGATTATATATTATTTTTGTGGATTTGTTTGATGGTAACTCTGTAAACAGATGCTTTCAATGCTTTGGGATTTTTGCCACTGCTTCTTTGGTGAAAGAAATTAAGGCTTTTCATAAAACAGTGGCTGTTGTCAAAATTTTCCTCAGTAGAGCTCATCCCAGATGCATAAGGTGTCCATGTAAAACTGGTACTTAAAACTCATCAGCAGATACACCATGGCAGGTTCAGAATGCAGCAGTTCAGAATGAAAGGAGTCTTGATTTCCCCACCCCGGAGTGTGTGCTCTTGTTTCTGACAACAATTTGTTTTTCCAACCTGTTCAGCTATGAGATCAATGTCCTTTGACACTCTCCCAAGCCATCCCAAAATCACAACCTGGCTGCTTCTGCCAAGAGAGGCTCCAAAACAACACATGGTTCAACTGTTTCAAGCAAATAGCCGTGATCTTCACTAGTAAATTAAACATATGGTTCCTGGATACTAAACTGAGCAGTTGACACAGGGTGAGACACATGAGCTAATAAGCACTTTAGTCCCCAAAACTGAGATAGCTGCACCCAATTCCCTAGTGAAACTGGTACTTGGAAAAGTCTGACTGCAGAGCTGTGCCTGGGCATTGCTTGGGAGAGAGTGGGTCAGCACAGGTAAAAAATGCATGCCCAGAGCTGTACTCAACAGCTTGCTGGTGCAGAAAATCACATTCTCAGTCACTCTTTAGTTTTCAGGGTAGGTGAAGCCTGAGAGAATTGGTAAAAGTGATATTGTCATCACACCTTTTTCAATAATGCATTCCCTGTATTTTTTTAACTCTATACATGAAAGTGCTTGCAGGGTTCAAGTCTTAGTGTTATTAATGAACCTGGGGATTGTTGGAGAAGGGGGTAAGAACCTCTGACATTCATCTAAAATCAAAGAGTGTTTCACCTGCTGGCCACAGCTCTTTCTTCAGGTATCAGCATAAGCCTTATGCCATAAACTGTGCTCCAGAAAGTATTTCAAAGCCATCGCAAAGTCCTCACATAAAATAGTTTCTCACCTGTTTTTGTTCTTCAGTCCACTCTCCTATGGCACAAGAAGAGCCCTGAGAATTGCAGTAGACTAATAGGTATTTTCCAGAAGGCTTTATCGTGAAAGGCAATGCCTTCTGACTTAAAATACTATAATACTATTGTGTCTGTCATGTATTTTTCCTAGATCTCAGAGATGAAATTATTTACATTTTATCCTGTCAAATAAAAAATCCATCTCTAAAAGATGAAATGAAATTGTTAACAGCTAAATTAAAATTTACTGTAGATTGTAACACTGTACTAGTATTGAAATATCTAGTCAGGAATAGATCTATGTTTTGTGTGATACTGGAAACTCATGGTACAAAGAAGCAATGATCTAGTAAAAAAATGTAGCTGAATGTTCACAGAGAAGATGCACTGCATCCTGCCTAGTAGATTAAATTAAAAGACAATATAGTTACAGTTTGCTGAGGTCCAAAATATGACAAAAAGGAAAAAGAAGGTATTGTAGAAAGGAGAATCTGAAAAATACTTGTAGGACATGAAATCTGAACTCTGTAAAGTGTATAGAGGAGTGTTTTTAGAAGAGAAGACTAGTGACTAAGCTTAGACCATAGTAAGTTGATGACATGATAGAGGACTGAAAAAATAAACGTTGAATATTAAGTTTTGATTTATGTAAAGCAAGAATAGTTGAAGGAATATATGGAGTAAAATTTCTAGCTAAACTTCATTTCCAGCATATTTTGATCGTGCACTAGTTTGCCAGTGCTTTATCTTATGTGCATATTAGTGGTAGTGATTATATAATATATGCTACATCATTCAGAGGAAATTTTTACAGTCTGATGCCAGAAGAGACTTTAACTGATGTGAAGTATTACATATGTTTGACACCAACATAACTGGGTGTGTCTGCTTTTACAAATGCATCTAAAGACGATAATGCCCTTGAGCATATTTATTATTATAATTCCTTGATAAGGTTGCTGTTTTTAGGAAGATTACTGTAGATGCCAAGGCAGTATAAAAAGGATACTTTTCTCCTGGGTGAGCTTGAGGAAATGTGATGGAAACATCTACCTTTTAATTCAAATGCCGAACCTGTTGCATTGCTCATGTATATTACTTGGGAATTCCTTGCACAGTTGCTATCGGTTCTCCAGCACCTATAAATGTTCTGGGAATTGCAAAATATCTCTATTCCTCTCTGCAAAACAATTTTAATACCTTCAGGTCTTTTCTTTTTCATCCCTGAAAGTTTCTAATCATAAAGAATATACTCTCTACTACATCTCCTCACAAGGACTGAAACTAGGATGAGGAGCCTGAGGCCATTTGCCTGTCTCTCTATACTTGCATTTTAGCTTAAAATTAAAGCTCTTTGTCATTTCACTCTTTTTCTAATCTTCACTCTTAAAAGTCCCCAAAGTGGAGAATGCTTTCTCAGTAGCACTGTCTACATGGACTGTTAAGGCTGCCCTTCAAAACATACAATTCATTTGCCAACTACAGCAAGAACGTGAAGATTAGGATTCTTCAGAGACAGAGGTCTGTGTGTTGGGTTGTGCCTGCTAGATCATCATGAAATGCACCAAAAGAGTTAAAAGCAGCCCAAGAGAAAAGCTGAAATTGTAATAATTCAAGCAGGTCAGACTAGACCCCAAGTGCAGATAGCTTTCAGAAAGATGCAGAGCTCTAATCAGTGCTAATTTTGTTCGGTTTTCCACAAAATATAAACATTTCCCTTAAGAAAACATTATATTTAGTTTTGTATGTGTGAATGCATGTGTTACTTCACACATGTATAAACATATAAACTAATTTGTGATCATGGAACAGAGATTCATCCTGAATCTCACTGTCCACATTTTGTACCAGATTTTAGTGCTTCAGAATTATTCCAAAGAGTTTAGATCAGACCTTTTGCTTTTAGCACATTCAGAACTATTGCCCAGTGCCACCATTGGTAAGTTAATGTCTAGAAATGGGCGGCTGTTTGCATAATTTACTTCTTGATCTCATATCAAGACCAGTTTTTACTGGTTTATTTGTTTTATTTGACTCCAGACCAAACTCCACTTCTGTCTCCAAAATATGGTTTCTCAAAAGCCTTGAAAGATTGCAAATAAAATG
This sequence comes from Entomyzon cyanotis, assembly GCA_024500445.1. Lineage (NCBI taxonomy): Eukaryota > Metazoa > Chordata > Aves > Passeriformes > Meliphagidae > Entomyzon > Entomyzon cyanotis. The sequence continues at coordinate 32,859,506 of JAKEPQ010001018.1, forward strand.
TCTGTTGTTATGTTGCATGTTTACATTCATGTTTATTGTTTGTTCCCCTAATCATTCTTTCATTGAATATGTTCCTGTTGGTTTGGTTTATGTTAACTAAAGTTTTAGAAAGCATCCCAAATATACCCACAAGAGAAAATAAAAATATACACAGTAGGACTTCAGTTTAGCTGATTTAGCTTTAGCAATATAGATCGATTTTTTAAGTGGCTAAGATTACATGGTGACTTTTGATCAAATTAGTTCATTAAAAACAGCACTGAAAATTGGTCAATTTGCTTTTACCTTTTTTTGTTTGTGGAGATGTCTGACTTAAGTTTATCAAGTGGTGCTTTAGACCCTCATTCTTGCCTTATTTTTCTCTCCTCTTCTTCATTCTTCATTTCAGCCGCATCTCTGTTGTTTCTATTAAGAATTGAAATGACAAGAAAATCTTGTTTTCTGATACTGTTGTACCCATACTTGGAGGTGAGGATGCAAGAATCCTGATCAGAGGCTCTGACTGCAGTTAGGGCACAGAGAACTTATTTCTAAGCCATCTCCTGTTCTGTATACACTATTTCTCTGTTCCGTCCAAAATTTCAGGGATAGTCTCATAAACACAAAAATGGTCATGTAAGGTCAGAAAATTCCAAAGAGCAACTCTGTATATGCAGCTCTTGCTGATCCTCTGCTGTTAGCTCACCATGGAAACAAACCATGCTGAAGCTTCATGATACTCAGTTTATGAGAACATGGTGTTATTTGAAATGTAGCAAGGTGTTAGACATCACAGTAATCCAAACTTGGCTTCGTTTCACAGGAACCACACAATCAAATAAAATAGGGCTGGGAGACTCTTCTAAAGATCTTCTGTGTCCCAGAGCAAAATCGGTGCTCTTAACTGTTCCTTAAGATGCTTCTTGAACAGGTTCACCAATAATGATTTTGCAGCATGTACACAATTTATTGTACTCCTCCACTACTTCAACCATTGGAAAGTTTCTTCTTAAATTTAATTAAATCTCCCTGGATTCAGTTTAAGGCCATTCTTGCTTGTCTTTCCCATGGAATACAGTTAATATGTTCTTTGCAGAAACTTGCTGATGACTGGTACTGCTTCAGGGTTGGGGTTTTTTCCTGTTTTTGTGATTAGACTTCTGCTATCCCAAATGTTGGATTTTCTCATCAACATTGCTATTAGTGTTCTTGTTTGGTTACTGGTAAAATGGTCCGCTTCTCTGAGCCATTGTGCTCCAAGCTGGGTACATTTCACTAACTGAATCTTTAGAAGGCTGAGGAAAGTAGAGAAAATAGTAGTTTTGTATATGACGCTTCTATTTTTATATCCCAGTTGATTTTATCATAATAATATGACAGGATATTTTTACATCTTTAATAAATTATTTTCATCACAGATATATGTATTAAATTTGAGATTTCTTTAAATTGTGCTCTTGTAAGAATTAAAAGTCAATAAATAGATCTATTAAAACTATTTTAAAAATCCTTTAAATTTATAATATCAAATGTGTAACCTAGTCATGACCTTCTTCTTCTCCATTGATTATCAATTGGATATTTCAATAATGGCTTTTATGCCTTCCTCCCGTACAATAAGAACCTGATATGACCATCTTGATAATATTTCCTTTCATGGTTACAGTCTCACTCATTCGTCTGGATATGGATTTGTAAGAGCAATAGTAAATCAAATTGTTATCATTCATATATTTGGAGCCCTTTCAATCAGTGGCTCTCTTATAGATATGTAATTTCTCACACTTGGATTGGCTGAGAGAGTTTGATTAGTGTAATTTCTGTAATTTTATTTAATTTTGCTACCATGTATATCCATTTTCTTTGATGGGTAGTTTTGGTTACTAGCTTTCAGGGAGGGTATCGGTGTCAGGAATCTGTGCTTCTGATACTTTGTGTCAACACTCCTTTACAAGTGAGTACAGAATGTGATTTAATTAAAAATAAGTTGTAAAGATAGATGTATTTCATTTCTGACTTCTAAACGGCTAGGGCTATTTTAGGGTAAAATTGTTTTGGCATTTGTTATTCCCATGTTATTTTACCTCTCTATATTACTTAACAAAACTAATCAGTCCTCAGATCTGTCCTCTCAAACTTGACATTCTATTCTGGGAATCTTGCTGTTGGCCAGAACAAAATATTTGAGTGTATGCTTCCTTCTTGTTTGTATCTGCCTCACTTCTTGGTTTAGTTTATATCTGAGTATGATTTTTGTTAATAATTTGATTTCTAATCTTAAGGATGGATTAATAGTCTTTCATTTTAAAATTTCCTTTCAGATTTCTATCTGTTAAAATAATTGCCTTCTAACAGCCTTCTAACAGTTACAATGCTTCCTTCCATACTTTCTTTCCCCTCCCAAATTTGCTCTGAATTTTGATCTTAGTGCAAATGGGACCACTCTTGCTTTAATTTGCATCAGTTCCTTTCTTATTGATAAATTATCAAAAAATCTCCTAATCTACCTGCGTCAACACTACTTTGTTTCTGTCTGCTTTAATTGAAAGTAGGCTTCAAAACCAATAAGAGAATGTCTACAATGGACAGACTTGAAAGAAGGTCTTTTTAACCAACTCCTTTCAAATCCTGTGTGTACATTCTGCTATATATGCGTAATATAATATAAACTTAACATAATTTTAAGGATTTTTTTTTTTATTTATGGCATCACACATGGGATAGCTGTATTGATTGTTCTTCTTTGCCTGCACATTTAAATAGCTTTCATGTATGAGCTTGCAGATTTTCATTGGAAATAGACCATACCAGTTTTCAAGTGGAAATCTGGTACATGCCACCATTACCACATTCTTTTCATATGGAACTAAGAGATTAGGTCTCCTGTTTAGCTATTACATGTCCCAGTCTTTTAAAAATTACACCACATGGAAGAATATATCAGTGTCAGAATATTTGTGAGCTTGTTTTGCTGGCATTTTATGAGTGCACTGGTTTTGTTTAATTTTCATAAATTCAGTTATTCACTGCGTACCATAAATAGTAGGAATGAAGTAGAGTAGATTGCCTGCTTCTGTGTTTATGAAAGGAAAGTTAAGTTCAGGCATGTGGCATGAAAGAAAGGAGATTGTCAGGTTAGAGCACAGCTTTGGTGTTGTGAGCCCCCATCTCTCCTAACCCTTGACATTTGCATTCTTCAGCTAGTTTGAGCTTTGGAGAAAGCATTTGGATTTGCTGTCAGGCACCATGTTATGGTGGTCTGACATGGAGCCCTAATGACCAATGCAGACTATGTCTACAGGGAAGACATTCCTGCTGATGCCGCCAGGAATTGAAGCATGTCAGTGTTATGGGTGTTTTGTTTCTAGTTCTTGGTCAGTCAAATAATGGGCAGGGAAAAGTAAAAAGTTGTTTTTGCAAAAGTCATTATAATCTATTAAATCGGGTTATGGGAAGAAAAGGTAAATTTGCTTTATAAAATGAAATATGTAAACTGCTAATTATTAGTTCCCTGTATTTATTTAGCATCCTTCACAAAAAAGTAGGGTACTGAACAAAACCAGAAACAAACATACAAACAAACAAAAAAAAACCTAAAAAAAAAGAGAAAACAAAAACCAAACCAAAAACAAAACAAAACAAAAACCAAAATCAAACAAACAAAAATACCTCAGCCAACAAAAAACCCAACACAAAACAATAAAACCAAAAACCAAACAAAAAACCCAACAAACAAAAAAACCCCAAAACAAAACAAAAACCCCAAGAAAATAATTTAACAAAATTCCAAAACAATTAGAGTGAAAAAATCTGGTAATTAACTATTATTTTTCACAAAACTAGTCTAATTACAAATCAGTCATGGTAAAATGAAAGGTCAATGACTACAGATGCATAATTTCTCTCTGATAGATTGCTGTTTGAAAATAGGTTTATGAAAATTATGTGATTAATTTTCTTTTATTAACCAGCATTATAAGACTTCATGTTGCATTCATCACTTTATTACTGTTACTTTTTCTCTTCAGCTGAAAATTAATACTGGATAACATCGGGGTAGAACAGAAGCTCAGGTAGATTGAAGATCATTTCTTCTAGTGGTGTTTGTGTTGCAGGGAAGGCCACAAATCTGAATCAAATTCAGAGCCTCGGTATGGTGAAACTAGCAGTATCAGCCTACGGAAACAAAACACACACACACACACTATCACCCCTGCCACCGACCAACCAACCAACAGCAAAGTGCTTTTAGTCCAAGGAAATGAGAGCCAGATACAGAGACATTCTTATATTTTCTGAGCTGAAGCACTTGAGGAATGTAAGTATGTAAGTTAAACTGTGATCCAGAACTGCTTTCCCTACTTGCCTCCTAGCCTTCAATGTGCTCTGCTTTTTTATTTTTAAATTCCCCGGGCATGAAAAGTTGCTGTCCTGGATAAGTGGAGAATTTTCCCAGCCTCCGAAAAGTTGGGCAACTTGAGGATCCAGGAGCCAGGCAATCATTTGCACAAATTCCTGTAGTGTTAATATAGTAAATGTTTTCAAACATATTCAATATGTGCTTAATCCCGCCCTGTAGGGTTGGGCTTACTATTGCATTTAGTGGGTACTACCACATTTTGTCCTCTGTCTGGCAGCCTGCTGGTAGGAGTACTTGGGATTGTAATACAGTGTCGAAGACCATTGCCTCTTCTTCTGGAGCACAATATAGTTTCAAACATTTTGATCTCTTCCAGGTTTGTGTTCTACTACTAGGCAAGGCTCTGGGGCACCCTCATCTAGTTTCAGAAGACAGAAAAAAATCTTTTTTTTTGTTTTCTGTATTGGCATAGTTTGATGTTGGCTTAATTGAGTGAAATCCTTCTTAGTAAACATCTAGTTGTTTTGATTATATATTCCTCAAGATAGGTGCCAACAGCTTTAGCTCTCTGGTCCTTCATTTCTACTTCTGTAGTCAAACACTGTAAAATTTGTTCAGTCTATCTCTCCTAGGTGAAATCAGACACATTATGTAGTTTGTTACGTAGAGGATTTCTTTAACTTTGTGGGCTTTGCAGTGTGGCACATTTGTCCTCAATTTTCTTTGTGTGGCTTAGGGAAAAAAGAATATTGTTCACTAGGGAATACGGGAGTTTGCCTTCTCTATCGAGTTTTCTTGAGAGACAGTTGCTAGAAAGGTGTTGGATCATCTTACATTCAGGATTCCTTGATTAGTGCTAAATGCTTTGCTACTCCATTTGGAAAGATTATAAGCTGCTGTGCTGACTGACTGTTGATATTCATTAGGGAAATTTCTGGGCAAATACAATCAGTGAGAGACAAAGGTTTAGCAGTATTGTTTGAGTGCTATAGGAAGAGTTGAACAATGTTGTCTTTCAGTCACTATCTTTTGAGGGTTTTGTACAACTATGGGCAATTCTGGTTTTCTTGTTGGGAGCCAGCCAGAGAATAGGCCCCCAGCAGGTTATAAAGGGTCAGAGGTTCTCCTGAAGTGGATTTTATAATAAATGTAGCTGTGTAATCATTTGGTTAACTTGTTATTCAACCAGTGCAGAGCAGTGTTTGGCCTTAAATCCAGCTTAGCATGTTGATATGTTTCGGTTGCATAGTGCTACCAGTGAGATGACTCTCGTTTGACATATTCAGTCATTTGGAAACTTATTTTATGTTCAGAAACTTATTTTACGTTCAGCAGGAATGTTAGGGTATGCAGTCATTTGAAAAAATAAAACAGGGTTTTGGAATTAGAAAAAGGAAAGAATCTGGTTGTCTTCTGGCAAGGGTTTTGGTTTTGGTAATCTGCAGAGTTATACACCTCTTGTCAGTATAAATAGGGAGTGCCTGTATAAACATTCTTGTTTCGCCTGTTCCACATAATAGTTTCTTGTATCATATTTCTTTTGACCTCGCTATCTGAAACCAATTACAGGAGATCCATTTGGGCTGCATCTATTTTCATAAGAAGCCCAGGCAGCAGTGTTTTTCTCAGAGATGAATATCAACATCAAATATCCTTCTGAGTGCTTTGTTATTTATGTTTCAGAGAGATTTTGTAGCCTTCAGCTCTCAAGAATGTGTCACGCTGTGCTGTTTATACATTGACGATATTAATGGGCATAGATGTCATTTTTCATTTTAACATCTCAAATGCAACAGGCTGATAGGTTAAACATTCCTGGTTTTAAAGGAAGGATATGAGTGACATCTGTTTCCTAAAAATACACATATATTTACTTTTTAAAACCCAAAGTAATAAGTTTACCATCTTTAGGTGACAGCTTTCACTTTATTAAAATGGTAAAACTTTAAAAATCATTTTAAATCATGCTTACATTAAATAGAAGAGTTAGGAATACAAAATTAAAGCAAATTATATCTCCTAGTATTATTGCCAACAAATGGCAAAATCTACCACAATTTATCAACTTTAATAGTTTAAGTTATATGCAATTATTTCCATTTTTGTTCTGCTTATGTTTTAGCTATGCCAAAGCTGCATAGTAAATATTAAGAAGTAGTGTTCCCAATAAATATTTTACTAGAAGACACAGTGAGTTCTGGAAACCATATGCCCAAACTTCCCTTCCTATATAGCCATTACTGAAAGCATTATAATGATTTTCATTTGCGCAATTAAAATAATTTCTAATCTTTAGTTCCTTGTATTGCTTTTGTCTACATTGAATTTTTTTTGTATAGTTTTACTAATTTTGATAATTAAGGAAAGGTGCTTACTAAATTTGAAACAAATGTTATTAGAAACTAGATAAAATTTTGACTGCCCTAGAATCTCTTCTTTCTGCACTTAACTTGAGGAGGGACTTAACATAAATTTGATCTGCCAGATTTATAAGCATCTGTTATTTTGTCTTCATTACGCTGTTTTTAGATCATGAGTTATTATGAAATTAGTTCATATAAATTTATAAATTATACATGGGATGGGTGTTTACTGGAAATGTAGATGTTAATCTATGAATTTTGAAAGATACTTTCAAGTTGTCGATTTGTTTTGCAAAGATTTAATAGCAGTAAATGAATTGGTGGAACTAATGTTTTATAGTCTCATAATCTTCACTTATGAATAATGTCAGAAATAATGCTTTGAAATTAACAGTGTTCCTGGGAGGTTGTTTACTGTGTGGCAAAATGTAAAGTTAAGCAGCATACTGGGAAAAAAAGTATCATATGATGACTGCTCTAAGAACAAAGGCTGACAGTGATTTCTCCTTATGAGTTTTAAATCATCTCTGATCTCTTGAAATTGTTTTCTGTTCTTCTTCTATCTCCTGTGTTTACAATAATCTAAACTGCCACAATAAGATCACTGAAGTATTCAGGTAGTCATCATTTATAAGACATTCTGTATTAAAAGATAAGCCTTTACTCCTTTAGAGATATCCCAACCAGCACATATGAATCAAAATAGTTTAAGTAGTAGAGCCTTTTATGCAAGCATATCCTGTTGTGCTGCCTTGCTTTTTCATGAAGTGTGACTCTTTTTGTAGTTAGCTGTAGGAAGTCATACTTTCTTAGGCTCATTCCATGGGAGTATGCTAGCCACAATTGGAAATCACATTGTCTAAATTAAATCTAAGCTACACCAGACTATAATTCTCTAATTTTCAAGTACTGTAAATGTACAGCTTTACCATATGCTTACTTGCTTGTTTTATTGTATTTATGTGAGGACTTTGCTGCTGAGGAAGATTAGGATTTCTGCCACTGCCAAAAAAAAATTATAATTTTTATGGTTTCTTCCATTTTCTCTTACGCCATATGTCTTCTCTGGTTCTTCTGGCAGTATCACCCCAAGTGGTGAGGTTGGTTTTCCTCTACAGTCTTTCATGAATTCAGGAGTGCAGTAGTTTTCTTGCTTCCATTCAATCTTTCTTTTGGAGAGCCCTAGAGATTAAGAAGGAATATAAATTTGCCACAGGTCTTCTGTTCCTGCTTTTAATCTGTGTTTTGTGCTTAAACCACTGCAAGATGGTGGGAGCAAATCCTGGTGCCTCTGAAATCAACAGATATATTTAACTCTGATCTCAGACAGAGAAGGACTGTCCTTTAGGATATGCTCAAGAACTGTGAGCACAGAAGAGATCATGCTATTCACATAAGAAAGAAGGCATCCAGTGGTTCCTTGGTAACAAAATATTTCAAGTGCACTTTTAAATATGTTAACTTTTGTTTATTTTTGGGAGAGAGAAGATAGTTCTGTGTGTCTCATTGCTTAGGTTCAGAGGAATGTATACTCTTTGTAAAGCTGACCTGTAATTACTTGAGAATTTGATGAAACAATACAGGGATTGTTGTGGGAATGTCTCCAAATGTTAAAAGTCTGCTCTGCAAACTTTGTACCAGGGCCTTCTACGGGGAGACGAATCAATGTTGTTAGGAGATGGTACTAGTGCATTCACTTTGTTTACTTTGGTTTTCTATGTCTGCCTGCCTTCTCAGAAAACTTGCTTGGAGCCAGACTGTAGCAGCCCTCTCTCTGTCTTTTCATAATTGATCAGGGGATGACTGCCTTCCCTGAGGGTTAAGACGTGGCAACTTTTTCTGTTTGCTCAGCATCTCAATGCAGTAGTTCAAACATTGTTCACACCAGCTGGCAGTGTAATGCCATATGCACATCTTGTCAAAGCAACTGTTGTCATGGATACTAGAAACTATCTTAAAAACCAGCTCATTTGAGTCTAATCAAAATTGTACCTTTCTTTATCAGTTGAGAATCTTTATTATTTTAGGGAACATTGATCAAATGGCATTTATTACAGTACATTCCATCTACAGTAGGTTTTAATAACAGAAATAATAGTGTGATGTATTGTAAAGCTATAACTGCTATTTATTGAGCTGATTTTTCTAAGGGGAAAAAATGAGTTCTGCAGGTAGCTTCAGTAGGAATGTTTTAAATCAGTTTTTGGGGTATTTTTTTGTTTTGGGATTTTTTTTTTCATTTCTGAATAAATACCTCTTTGTAACACTTGACATTTTAAAAATAATTTTTTAGGGAAAATAATATAGATTAGCATTCTTCGGGTAAGTGGAATGTTTGTTTACATTTCATATGTTTAACTGTATTTTGCTGAGTTGGAATGAAAACGTAAAATAAATGAAAACATCTTCTATTTTGATTGGGATACTGTCATCCCTGAGCCTCATCTGGTTGGTTGAGTAGTAATTTCTTTGTTCTCTGATTTTTCCAAGAATGCAAATTAAAACCACTCATTTTTATTTGGCATTAAAACGGCACTCTTTTTTTTTGTCAAAGGAGAGGTTTCTCCTTGAATTGTAAGTACAAAAAGTGTTTTTAATCTTCAATGAATATCCTTATTAATTCACTTTCAAGATAATCTGATGTTGATTTGTCAAATTTAATTACAGCTTCTGGTAACACTTGAAGTCTACTTGCTTTTACTTCAAATTGTAATACGAAAATGCAAATTGAATGATAATTTGCAAGGGAGTGGGCATTTTAGTTGAACACTCAAAGACAAGTTCCTTGTGGAAATGAGGCTATTGATGCAGTTTATGATTTTTCCTCTTCAAGCACTTCAAACAAATTAACTTTATTTCCAGCAGGATTTCATGTACATCCATAAATTCTAGTGAAGTCCTGTATACGTACTTTCAGAATATTTTTTTTAATGTTTCAAGTCAAAAAACCCCTGCAGTCTGAAATCTAGCAAATACAAATCAAATAGGAGGGTATTTTGTTTGTTCAATTGGACTTTTACCTAACATTATCAATGAGTAACTGATTTCTTTCTAGGAATTGGTCGAATTTATTTACTTTTTTTTTTTTTTTTAATTTATTTTTTTTTTTTTCACTTTTAGGCACTCCAGGCAGCAAGGCAGCTGCTTTTACAGCAACAGACAAGTGGACTGAAATCTCCTAAGGGCAGTGAGAAACAGAGACCGCTGCAGGTTAGTAAAGTGTCCTTGCTTTTGGGGCCTTAATCTCAGGGAAGAGTGCTGTGCTCGCTCACACGTGAGGGGTGTGTGTCGCTGCCTGTCCTCTAACACCGTGTATGTGCATATTCACATGCTGCAGCTTACAGGCTTCTTGCTGCTGACTTCACAGAAAAAATTCACTATAGGATGCAAAAGCCTTTTGTGGGTATAGATGCTTATAAGGTCTGAGTTCGGTAGCTGTGTTACATTGATTCTTTACAGATATGTTACAAAATTGGTACGTGGTTTTTATACATACATCGTTTAAATTGTAAAAATGTGCTAAGACTAAGAGCAAAACAGTATCTGGAAAAAAAAAGAAAATATAAATAACTCACTGGTACTATAGCTAAGTGACAAACAGAGAAGTGTTCAGAAACTTATCAACACAAGTGCATGAAATTATGAAAGAGCTGCTTCTGCCATTTTAGAATAAAACATACGTCATGAAGTTTCACATTAGGATGTTGTTTGGCTTCAAATTGTGTTTGGGTAAACAGAAGTTCTGTTATTGAATAGTTACTTTAAATGCGTTAGCAAAACCAAAGACAGTTTTATTCTTGGAGAATTTTTTCAGTGTGGGGTTTTTATGAGGTAATATTTCATTTATTCCTAATATAGAGTTCCATATGAAATTGCATGCTGCTGACTACACTTGTTCTCTCTTGTATATAGACCAAATATGGATGCTTAACTGCTGAATTACATTTTGTTGCAGACCATTTTATTTTGTTCAGGAAATAAAAAAAGTATAAATCATACCATTCTCTTCCCCACATCTGTTTTTCTGGGTGAGCCTTTATTCTCTCAGGATTTCCCCTGTTTTCTGATGGAGTAGGGTATTTTTATCTCACTTTTAGTTTTTGTCATGCATAATGGAGAACCCCGGGCACTAGAATATATCTTTTTCTCCACTAGGGAAATGTTGTGAAATTTGTTCACTTGTGCAATTTCTGAATGTGATTCACATTGTCTCCTGTTCTTTGTGAAACTTGGTGGAGCAATGTTGGACACAGCAAACAGTTCCACATTCCTGATCAGCTCTCTTCAAATATACTTTTAAAGTCTTATTTATTTGCTCAGAACCAAGCAAGAATTTAGGAATATGACTAAAGAAAATGGAAAAAAGGAAAACATGTCACAGTGCCATACTGTAGTTGTAGTCCAGTCCAGAGGCTGAGTCCTGGGACCCTCTCAACTTTCCACTCTTCAACCTTGACTTTGCTTGGTATCTAGTATCTTCTGCACTGAAGGCACATAAAAAGAGTGGTCATAAAGTTAGAGGCTTATGAACTATGTGGGTTTTTAAAGTTTTTAAAGTGGAATTAGGGACCTTGAAGGCTTGAATCATGGAAATGATTCATTTAATGAATACTGTGAAAGTACTTCATTCTGCCAGCTCCTCATTCTGTAAGATAACATGGGCTGTACCAAGAATGTACAAGATCCATCTAGCCCTTTGTCCTGTCTCTAAATTGGCCAACACCAGGCAATAAGGGAAGTATATGAAACAGACAAAAATAGTGATATTTCCCCAGTATAAGTTTTCCAGTGATCTTACGTTAATCCTCCACCATTTAAACTAGCACAGTCCAGGAGCTACTGACTTTTCACATTCTCCACCCATTCACAAACTTTCTTTTCAAGGTTAAAGAAGTCTGGGGGTGTGCTCTTTCTGCTGGACATTGGTGAAATGATAGAAAACCATGTTTGAAGGGAAAAGACAGTCATGCACAGAACCCATCAGATGATGAGATGAAGAAAGGGAGTCTTGTGCTTTCATGCTCTCAAAATACTGAATCTGGCCTGATGCCTTTTAACTGCTAGGGGTTGATGTGTTGTAGAAATGTGCTGTATCACTTGTTTCCCTGGCGGAGTCAGCATGTCATGAGTCCTACTTGTGAGGCAGGAAGAAGAAAATAAAGCAAATAGTTTTATTTTCAGAATTGTTACATGCTCCCTAAAGCCTAGATTATTGCTTATGTTTCCAACTTTTTCTTCCATTATCAGTGTGTACACAGTACCTCTTATTGGCCTTGAACACTTCATTTGGTTCATTTTTAAAGGAGAGGAAAAATGGAGTTTGCTCCCAGACTTTGGTTTATGTATCAAATACCATGTAAATTCAGGTATGAACACAAACTACATTTTAATTTTCTTCTTTAGTGAAAAGAATATATAAAGGTTTTGGATGTGAGTCCTAGGAGCTTTTCTATTTCTGTCTCTTACTGTCCATTGTTCACCATGTAGTGGAAATATACATTTTGATCATCATGTTGCCTCTTTGACCAAATACTGTCATAAAATTGTACAGCATAATTATTTGCTTATGCCAAAGTTAAAGGTAACTTTAGCTAAAATCTTTTAGCACTAGAAATTGCTAAATGTGTGTAAGGTTTATAAGACAGTAATTGAGGTTTATAAGACAAAAATATTTGTGTTTGTGTTTAAAAAAACAGACTTCTCCCAATATTTTAAAATACTTTAAAATTAGTGTGCATCTAATTTCCTCTATTTCAGAGCAATTTATTAATGTGGCAACTGTCAATATGTTAGAGTAGATTTATAAATCTAGTAAAAATGTACTAAAATTTTTAAAACTATCTCACACATATGCAAGCAAATATGGGTATTAGGTAAGCCTTGCCATGCATCTGCTGTGCTGTGTATTTTGATGTAAACTATTCTATTGTTCCACATGCCAAAGAGGGAAAAAACCCCAGTATTTATTTTAGTGGTCATCTTTTTGGGGGGTAAAGTAGTATCTGGTGTTTTTATGTATGTTCTGTTATTTCATAATGCGTCAAGTATTTTAGTGACTTACAGCACCTACTAGCTAATCAGCAAGTTGAAAGCTGATTGAAGAAACCTTCAAATTTGTGTCCTCAGCTTTGCAAAAAGAGGGTATTGGGTAAGTCATCATGTTCTACTGTGCTTTACTGAGGGGATGTCTTTAGGGGAGCTGCTGGAATTTTCCTAGAATAATTTGAGTGTCTTTTGTGAAAAACCTTCATAAATTTGCCAATAGCTATGTGATCTATTGTAAAAATAGAATGTTGTCTTGGTTGAAGGTTTTGTTTTAGTTTCTAATGCAAAAGTTATTTTAAACTAGTAGTTATCCTATATTTTCAGGGACAGGAGGCTTACATTTAGATGGTGAGCTAACAGAATACCTGCAAAAATTACAATTTTAGATAGACTCTTGTCTTGATCTACTATTACTTTGATTACATTTGTCTGGGTTTCACGCTGCAGATGGCATAACCATTAGCATGTCTTATGTAAAACAGAAGAAGAAAAACATCCCTTTTGACAAGCTTGAGTACCAATTGTGGTAGTGATTTTACTTTCATATATAGATATCCGAATAAGTGTATTTGAAACATGTTTATATATGCCATTCATTACACTGATGCACCAATTGAATGGATCCAATCAGTACATACATTGATTAATGACATATTGCAAAATAGCTATGGAGGGTTTGTGATGAGAGTTGAAGATAATGTTAACCTGCATATGATGCATATGATGAGATAATAGCATTTACTCTTTTACTGTGCTTCCAGTAAGATATTGCAGTAGTAAGGTTAAGATTTTTGTAGTACTGTTTTTTGTTTTAGAATGTTTTTGTTTTCTGTAGAATTCGTTATAGTGGTAATTCATGGTGAAGCTTACTGATTGCTTTCAAGGATTTCTCTTCCTATCGCCAAATTTCCATAGCAGGCATAACAGGGAAAATGTCACCTTGGCTCTTAGAATGTGTAGTTCATTTTCCTAGGGCAGAAAGTCACTGTCCTTAAAGCCACTGATGAACCTGGAATCACCTACTTGAGTTTTAAAACTGGCAGCTTTATTTTCATGTTACATTTACAGTCATGAGCGAGACCTGTGGTTCTTCAAGAATTATGAGAGTACAAGCATAACCCAAAGGTAAATGCTGTCAATTTTCTGCCATTGGTGGGTTTTTGTGAGCAGCATTGCAATTATTTCCCTTCCAGGTAGGCAATCTCTATGTTTAGACTAATCTGCCCATGATACTCATACTGTTGTTTTCTGCATAGCATGGTGATTTTCACAGTTAGTTGTAATTTTATTTGTTTGCTCTAAGAGCTATGAAAAACCTAGTTGTTTCTATTCCCTGTAATGTCTGTAAAGGAGTAGTTTATTTTCATAGAGTTAGACTTGGAACTTGATGTTGATTGGAATAAATAGGGATAGATAGATAATTACCTTCAACCCCATTGTTTAATGTATCTACAATGAATTCGTTAGTTGTTTTTTCCTTCAGGCTGGGAGATTTGTTGTTTCAACATCAGTAATAATGTATTCGGTAAGAGGATGGCATGTCATGAAATCATGGCTCCTGAAATCAAAGGGTTAAGCTCAGTGTGTACCAAGCCTGTTGTATAAATATCATGCTGTATGGTGTGTTGACTTGTTATGGTAAGCTTTGTTTATTTAGCATGAGCACTTCACTGAAGTGTTATAATTTGATAAAATTTGGGAAAAGTATACACTTAAGTTTAATTAGATCATTTTTATTGCATTAGCGCATAATATCAGAAGAACCACTTTTTCTTAAAGACAGTCAAAAAGAAAAAATTTAGCATGAAAATTTAGAATGAAAAGATGTTCATAGTCTCTTTTAACCTACTCTCCTTGCTTTACTCTCTCTTAGTTTGGTCATCTCCCTTTGGATCTTCATATTGGTCTGAGTTTAAAATTCATTGCACATAATAAAAAAGCAAACATATCATTAATATTGTAACTTTTAGTTACTTTTTTAAACATATATAAGGAGTCGATGAGAGATAAGAAATAGGGAAAGTGGGAAAAAAGAAGCAAACCCCACTGCTTTTAAATTATATCTTCTGATTTAATGGACTTTGACTTCAACCGTGCATGCTTAATGTCAGTAAAAAAATTGCCATTTTAAAAACAGCAAACAAACTTGTTATGGTTGTAACTTAGAGAGTTTTCTTTGCATTACATTGAACAAAAATAGAAATAAATTTAACTGGTCTAAAATTTTTTTTCATAAACTGCATGTTACATATTTCTGTTTGTCTAATGCATGCTGCTAAGCATAAGAAGTAGAAGGATTTTGTGCATGGTAGGAAATACTGATTTAGAAAGATGCAGATACTTCATATGTAGTGTAAGAGGAGAGTAGTGATAAACAGCCTTTCTCCCTCTCGAGTATAATGCTAGAGGAAATGAGTGGCCTACATATAAGCAAACATTGAGGCTTGGGGTAAATTAAATTTGGAAGATAACTGCTGGAAAATCATAAGTCCCATTTTCCCTTGTAAGTCTGTTCAGAGGAATATGCAGTTATCCTCTAAGGTGCAGAAATTTGCATCAGTGATACCCACTCTAAAGACAAGGATAACCCCAAGAGATGGAAAAAAGACAAGGAGTTATTTTTGCGTAAGGTGTAGGGGGAAGGGAAAGGAGAAATATCCATGTTCAATGCTATATGGTGTAGAAAACAGGAGTTCCATTAAGATAGAAGGATAAATACAGTAATAAAGAAAAAAACCCATGCACATTATTTCTTTCATGTACAGTGGAAGTGTCAGTATTACAAACTTGCTGGGAAGTTCTTATTTATTTAGATAGAACTTGCTCCAAAGACTTATGTCCTGCCTTTGACAACCTTTTTTACTCATGAGAGTCTATATTTTGCATCATGTTGCATCCTGCTGTAGAAATTTCCAATAATAGATTTACTTTAAGTCACATTTTACTCTTGAAAACTTCCCATATTAAAAACAGACGTTTATTAAGAAAGTGGCACTAGTTAGTGCAGTTTCCTTTTTAATTTGAAATAAATATCCATCACCTCGAGGTGTTACCTCTCATTGTCACTTTCAGGAATGTACAATATTGCAGCAAACCTTATGTGTGATCTTTGTAACATGGAAAAATTTTAACTAGTAGTCTTCTAAGAGAAGTTGTCATGTAATGGATTTGTCTGTATCTATTGGAGACAAAAAAATCCACAAACAACTAGCTGATGCAGAGATCACATCTTTATCCTGACAACATTTTTGCAGTATTGTAAAATATTACAACATGGTTGCAATATTATAAAATATTTTGGATTCAGAGGAAAGAAGTATTATGCAATTTCTGTTCACAGGTATTGAATGTGCAGAATACTAATTAGGATTATTATGTGATCAGGGATTTCAAGAGGAATTTTAATGTTAAACATATGCCTGTGCAGAATCTGATGTGTCAGTCAGTTACTGTGACTGTCCAGGAATTGTCACTTACATCACTGGAATGTCTTCTTTTCCCCTTTCTCTCTTGTTGATTCTGGTACTTCTGGAGAATCGAGAGTCGAGGGAGAACACACTCTCCAGTTCCTCATTCAGATTCAGAAAGGCAAACCTTCAGAGAGAGAATGTTTAGGCCTTTTCACAGCAGCTTTTACATGACCGATCAGCAGACTCATCTTTCCCTCATGGTACAATCTGCAGCCTCTCTGACACCAGCAAGTAATGCTGTGTATGGCATGAGTGGACTGGCTTTTATGTTCTGAACTGTAGCAATCTCCACGTGCTGCAGAGAAGTTTATTTGCTTTCTTGAGCAGCTGGAAAGGTCTGTGCCCCTGCTGGCCCTTGCAGCACAGCCAACACTCCCGGCTGTGATTGCTCCTCTCCGGGCTGTGTGAGCAGTTCCACTGCAGAGCTGGGCAATGCAGGTTCCCTTGAGCCACTTCTGCAGGCTCTTGCAACAGGTCGGATCAGCCTGATTCTCTTACCAGCTGGCTCATTGCCCAGAAAAGCTCATGAAGAGCTGAGAGGGAAAGTGTGAATGGTTCCCCACTCAGTGTGCAGCTCTATTAAAGGGTCTGCTCCCAGGCAGGGCCCTAATTATGCCAGTTTAGGATTGCACCACTCAAGCAAGGCTCTCCTGACACTCTTGAATTTGAAAAACACATTAGTGTACATTGATTTAGAAATTTCCAAAGCAGGAAAGCAACTGAACGAAATATTCTGTGAATGCTCTAGATAGGGGTAGATATTTCAGAATTGGTTTTGGTTAATTTATTATTAAGGAAAGTCTCTTCTTTTTGTTTTTCCCAGCCGAAAGGTGTTTCATTTCATCAGGCAATTATAAAGCCAAGAAAATTTTTGGACAAAACCAAAGTTCTGTGACTAAACCATGAAAATTTTTCATGTTAATAGTAGCATATGCAACTTCGCACATGAAATTTCAGTTTTTCTCCATGGCCATTCAAGGCATTCCTTAAGCTGATTTCTTCCCATACTTTTCAGATTAATTTTTGCTTTGTGAATTGAATTATTTTCTTGACATTTTCTAATTGTTAGGCATTATTTTGTAGTTTATGTCATAGCTGTCACGTTGCTTTACCAAGCAAACTGACTTTACTGGGGGTGTGAGGACTTGGCTAACCAGGAATCTGAATGTTTGCCAATGTATGCCAAGATCAACATAGGTGTTAGTTTGCCATCACTTGGGATGTGTCCATGTAAAATTGTATTAAAAACTGTTACAATGATCCAAATGATCATGCAGTACACAGTAATCCTACAGAAGAAAAGCCTGTGAGTATGTGTGCTGCTGAAAAAACAGTCACACAGTGGGGTGGAAAAGTGTATCAGTCCAGTATTGTGGAAGGAGGTTGTCAGCAATTGCCACTTTGATGTTCTAGGTCTTTTTATGCCTTCTTACACTTCTAATATTTTTTGAGACAGACAGATGAAGGTCTTATGAAATAGAATTAATGGTGAAAAATTTACTAAAGACTACTTCAGTGCTTTACTACTTGATTATGTGAAGCTTTGAAAAGCAATTGTATAATAATAATATGTACAAAAGGAACTGTACAGTGTTTCAGCAGCATCGATATGCTTCAAGGATCTTACCAAGAATTTGAAGTATAAATGAAGAATGAGATTTTCCCACAAGTGTTCACACTAAATCCATTTATTCAATAAATATACTTTCAGTCTAATAGGAAAGACAGCTTCCACAGTGTTGAGGGGAACCAGTACAGTAACCCAACATGTGAGGAAAAAAATCAACTCTGTACTTGTAGAAGTGATTTCTAAATTGATGCAGCTGTAATTTATTGCACAGGTAGTTATGGGCTTGATGCTTAGGAATAATCAAATTGCCAAATTAAAGTAAAATATTTCCTAATAGATGATTTAGTGTTAAATCATTGGTAAAACAATGTATGTTTCTGTTTTAAGAAGGGAGTAGGATACAATGAAAAACCTTGCTTTGAGAGTATAGTATCTGAAGTGGAATTAATAATTCAAATTCAGAGGCAAATTGTGAGGGATGTTGGTGTATACAGAAAAATATCTCTTGATTAGAAAGGTTTGAACCCATACTCTAGGTAAGGAAGAAAAAATGCCAGACTCCAAGCCTTGCATAGCAAGAGGGGGCATGTATTTCACCCATGGAAAACAAGAGGGCTGGGCTGTTGTACAAGATTGATATATTTCAAAAATTAAATTTAGAAAGTAAATTATAATTAATATTAGAAAATGCAGGAAAAAATATGGTCATGTGCTTATGAACTTAGACATTCTTTTTTCCTTACTCTTATGTCCATCACCTAAATGAAACAGGATAAGAGAAGCTCAGTGTTTTGGTCATTGTAGGACCACAAATGACCCAAGATGTACCATAGGTGAGAAAAAGAAAACATTATCTTAAATTTGAAACTGTGTTTCCAATTAAAATAGGGAAATATTATTTCCAGTTTTTAAAGAGATCTTTGAGATATCTGGATTAATGGAGATATGCAGTCCATGTAATTTCTGGTGCCTTAGTATATTAGAAATGTACTCCATATAGGTACTGGTGAAAGATTCAGTGTTCTAGTACCGATGACCTGAATGTGGATTCAAAGTATCTCACTGTTATGACTATGCTCATAGCTTGGCATGCTTCCTATACACCTACAGTGAGGTTGTATAAATTTAGGATATATTTTTATTTTATAAAAGTTCCAAGAAAGTTTTCTCCAGAATAGGTGAATACAGGCTGAAATATTGGGATTAGTCTGTGCAATTTGAGTCAAAAAGCAAATCTTAGGAATGAAGAAACATCTTTCATATTTCTTTAAAAGAGTTTTAAATATGGTAACATGCAACTAAGGTAAGCTTGAATGAACTGTGGAAAAGAAAATTTTTCATTATGCAGAGAAAAGAGTTCTGGACCGCCATTCTAGTAGAAGTACTGGAACCAATAGCCACCACCCATACATTTTATCTGCTTAAAGTTAGAGCTCGACAACTTAGAAAGGGATTTACATAAATAAATTAGAGTAATAAAACAAAAAGGAAAACACAGAAAGTCTCTGCTAGTCCTGTAGTGTTGTGGGATTTTTTGTTGTTGATGTTTTCTTAAAATAGGTAAGGACCCATTGAAGCTATTCTAGAGGGATTTTAATGCCTTCTCAAAATTACAGAATTTGCATGAAACACCCTAAAGAAAGTAGTGATTCATTGTTTTTTCAGAACTCATTTTTATTTTCTGCATATTTATGTCCTAATTTATGAATAGAAAAGACTGAAGACCATATTGTAACTGGTATTTAATGAAATACAGGTAACATCCTAAATTCACAACATTTTATCAATTTATATTAACTTTCAGTGTATGACCATTTTGGATATTTTAATCCTCACTTGTTAGAATACAACGAAGCATTGCTATGAGCATATTCTAAGTAGCTATAGATTTCACATAATCTAATATAGTCTGGACTTTTTCAGGCTATTAGATACAAAAATGTATTGACTTCATAATTATCAGTAAGACTTGTAAGAAATACCACAGAATTAATAAATATGGACATTTTTAATAGGAGGGCATTCATTCTAAAAGTAATTTGCTTTTCATGGCAATAAATACACTGAAACAAGAGTCAGAATTTATTTTAAAAAATGCAACCAACTTGTAAAATATTTTTTCCTCCAAAAATAACCACTTTCAGAATGTTTTAGAGTGTTTATAGTGTTGAGGTGATTGTCTCATAGTGCCTGAAAATAAAGTGAATTAGTCTAACAGCCCACTTATGATATCATTATTATTGCAACCATATTAGGGTCTGGCATATACTATGACCCAGTAAGTCTCAGAGTCAAGATTAAGAGAGGGGGCTCTTTTCCACATTAAGAAAAGTCATGCTAATTTAACATCCTGCAAAATAGTTTAGTCTAGAAATATTTTAATTTTTTTTATGGGTGGGGAATACTTGGTTAGAGTTCTTTGAGTGAGTATTCAATCATTGCAATTGGACTGGAGGGATACAGTTTGTATTGTAATACTCCAGCCATACCTCTAGAAGCAAATAATTATAATTTGTGTATTATTTCTAGAATGTTTGTAGTTAGGAAACATAAGTGCAATTGTATCAGTCTTAATAGCTTTAATAATAATGTCCTAAAATGCATCCAGAGATAATACTGTATCAGCAGCTGTTTAGACTTATTTCCTAATCCTCTGGGGTTTTGGTAACATTGCCAAGATAAATTCAAATAGTGAAACCTGCCAATTGATTATGGGACTTGGACTGTCAAGATAAAATATTTATCTAATTCTGTTTGATTTATTGGATTTTTTTTTTTTTTTTACTGTAACTATAGTAAGTTACTAGAAGTGCTTTTAGAAAGGTTTGAATACAGTAATGGCATCATCTTTAAAATAAGTTCCAGTGTAATGAAAACCCACAAAATGATTTGATAATACTTTTATTATGCTTGGAATAATTTAACTTTTTTTAAGTGAAAACTCAAAGTAATTTTAGCGATAGCAGAATTGGACCCCTTCCTATAGTTTAGGTGAGATCTAAAGTATCAGATATGCTGTTGCACCACATGATTTACACAAAAATTGGTTCTCTATTAAAATGCCATGGATGGCAAAGATTTTAGGAGGAGCTCATAAGCAGAATACTGTTTCAGAGCAGAATCCTTGTTATTTAAGTCACTTTTTTCCCCACTGTAAAATAGTTGACAGAAATTCTAAAAAGATTTTGAAAACCTTTGTTTTACCCTGCAGATCATTTTATATTTTCCTTGTCTTTTCCTTGGTGATTACACATCATTAGCACAGAGCCCTTAGAATGGTGTGACAAAAATGGCGAATGCATTGTTCTTTCTCTTTTCATTCTGGGACATTTATTGTTGTGATATTCATTTCATTACATATAAACTTCTTTAGTTTAATTATTAATTATTAATTTTAAATGTGTTTTACACAAGAAGGGTATCTTTTATAGAATCATAATTATTGTGCTTGCTCTCTTAGAGAAAAAACAGTGAGAAACTGTTGTTTTTGACAAATACTGGCCTAGACATTTGGCTAGACTAGCAGTTCACAATCAAAAATCCACCGGTTTTAAACTTCAAATGCATTAGATTTCATCCTCAGTATTGATCTCATTGTTATGATGAAACTTGTATTTTTATTGTTCTTACTGTTGTAGTTAGGAAAGCTTTGTGTTAGAGATTTGGATCTACTCGTATTATTAACTGTACAAAATTGTAATGTGAATCAGATATCCAGAGAGTGTACAGTGCATTTGGGCCATACTAACAGAGTGCAAAGAGGGAAAAAGAACTGCAGAGACCCACAGAGACATGCATCATTGACATACCTATTCAAGTGGGACTGAACAGCAGGCAGCTAGTTTATACTTGTACATCTCTAACTGTATTTCATACCCAGCTCTGTGAGCACAAGAAATAGCTATATATTATTCACACTTTTAAGGGAATACCAATATGCATTGGATCAAGTTTTGAATATTCCTGAGTAAAGGAGAAGGAGATATAATCCATACAGAGCTGAAGATATCTCTGCTCCTTTATCATCCCTCCAGCTCTTGTAGTTCTTCTGATCTAACTCTTGCAGCTTGTGCAATAACAGAGATGAAATTAAGCTGAAAGGATGATGTCGGTTTTCAAGCAACATATATCCAAGCTCAGGGACACATCTTTATATTTGTATGTCACTCCTTGTTCTCTTTGGGCACTAAGTATTGACCACGGTAAGGAAAAAGCATCTTCCAAATTTTACATTTTCAGTTCCCATTCAAATAACTCATAGTCAATAAAAAGGACAGAAAGGGTGCCTGAATTCCATAGAAGTGAGGGGAGCATTTTAAAAAGCCTTCACAACACAATTCTTAAAGTAGGTTCCACTCTTTTGATATGTCAGTCTATCATCTACCATTAAGTTGGTAAAAACAACCGCAAAACACAGTATCAAGCTAAGTTATAAAACTAATTTGAACTTTATTGTGGACTGTAGTCCACATATAATCTTACATAAAATGCTGCTATGAAAATAGGCAAAATGAAATTCTGTTATTGACTGTCCTGTTCTGAAAAAAGCTAAATTTTAATTTTGTAGAAAGTTAAGTAAGTACTAAAAGAATGTGACAAAGAATAACTTAGTGGCAGAACACAGATTTAGCTTAAGAGAATATTTATTTCAATACACAATTGAATCTTTTTTGTTGTATTTCCGATACTTTGTGTATTTCTGGGTATACTGTTGTCCTAATTAAAATATCAGATATACATTTAAAAGTTAATTGCTCAGTGTAAATCTTCAGTATGGTTGGTCTCAGAGCAATTGAGACTGACACTCAGAGCAATTGACACTCTGATTTTCTTCTGGCTCTGACAAAAACAGCAATGAAACTGTACTAGGAGGTGGTGGTAATTAAAAAATTTTTGGGTTTCCTTTTTCCTAAGACCAATGTCTATATTTCCACTCTCTGAGAGAGCCAAGAGAGGAAAAGGTACTTGATATGGCTATGATAAAATCTCTCACCTTAAGCGTAAGACATATATGAAAGATTAGGATACGATCTTACTCCTAGGAGGCAATTTATGATTTACATCTCTTACATTGAGGCTAATTTTAGATAAAAGATTGTGCTATTTTTTTTGCTGATCAACTCTCCCTGGTGTAGTCATCCATCCCACACTTCCTTTGATAAGAATGTTTATCACTGGAAAAAATATGAAGGGAACTGAAGACCTCGTCAGGAAGAATGGCTGCTTTTATACCTCTCATACAAAAGTGTGTACCAAACTTCACAGTGATTGCTTTCAAGAATTTTTTGAAT
Source organism: Entomyzon cyanotis (assembly GCA_024500445.1). Lineage (NCBI taxonomy): Eukaryota > Metazoa > Chordata > Aves > Passeriformes > Meliphagidae > Entomyzon > Entomyzon cyanotis. Next base: position 32,882,584 of record JAKEPQ010001018.1, read on the forward strand.
TTTAAAATGACAGTACAGCTTTGCATTTGAAATGCGGATGTATGAACAAATTTATATAGGTATCATGTTGCATCATTTGATGTAAATATCAGGTTTTTTAATCTAACATTAAAAGATTTGCAATATGTTGGGCATGTTGTCCAGCTTTTAAATGTTATTATATTTGTAGTATTATTTTAAAATACATTTGATGAGATCTTTGACCTTATTATTTGTTCTTTAGTAGAATCTGTATTTCTAAAAATGTTTAACATCAGTAGGTGCTTTTCTTCCCAGACCGGATATTATGGGTGTACAAACCTTGGTTTAATGTGCACAAGCTGTTAAACTTTGTTCTTTCTTATTTTCTTTTGTAAGTTTTTGTGTGACTGTGTTATGTGGTGTCTTGAGATATAAATATTAGTTGACATGTCTAGCTGGTTGGGTAGGACTACAGCAAACAGTGAATGCTTGCATTTTCTTCTGCTACATCAGCACAGAGAGCTTCTAGGTCATTTGACTCAACTTCAGGGATGTTTTTTAGTGTGCTTAAAACCATGCTCAGCATAGGCTGATGAAGTATCTCATCCAGAGAACCTCTAAAATAGTGTTAAAATATGGAATTTGTTTTATTTCTTTCTAGCCTAGGGAGGCTAAATATTTAGTGGAAGAAAGAAATAGGAAGAAATTCCCCAGTCCACAGTCCTGCTAAGTCACCTAGGACATACCAGACATGTGTATAAAAATAAATGATTTCCAGGAGTTATGCAGCATGCCCTCTGCTTCGCATTGTAGAATTTCTTTCTTTTACAAAATATTTTTTCTTTTTTATTTGTTTTACAGCAAAATGATAGTTTATCATTAAATTAAATATACATATTTTTAATGCTGAAAATTCTCAAAATAATTTGATCAATTCTTTGCCTATTTTAATTTCTGATGACAGTTTACAGTGGTCCTATGTGTTGTCCAGAATGGCCATCATTTGTCTCTGCTGCAGTTCCCAATTTTGATGACTGTTACAATCCCCACATGTTTGTGCTGTTAGGCTAGAACTGGAAAAGCACTGTCAACTCTCATTGATGTGACAGCTTCAGGCAGATGCCATGCTCTTTTCTGTCGCTAAGGAGCCACTAGCAGAGAAAAGGACCCGGGTTCTCAGTGTGGCAAGAAAAAGGGCTTTATTATTTTGATTCCAACTTATATAGACTTTTCAGAGGTTACCCAGATTGATCAGCCAGAAACCTCCCCCTAGGCCTGATTGGCCAGGCCTGAACTGTCCAAATCTCGAGACGCTGTTTTCATAACATCCAAACTTTATCTTTGTTTAGAAAACACAGAGGAAAGTTCTCATGGGAAAGACCTGTGCTAGCCACGCTTTTCTGCACTGAAAGAATCATCATAACATGCAATGTTACCTCGATTACAATGTAACTTTAATATAAAAACTTTTACACTTTTTGATAGCCACCAGAGGAGCTGGTTTTCTGTTATAAAACTCCTGTGACTGGGTGATGTTTCAGTGTCAGAATGGCTGAGATTTTTCAAACTTGGCTCTCCAGTTTATATTTATTTTGATGCTAAGAATTGTAGATGTACCATAGTATTTGATGATGGATCCCAGGCCGAAAAGATATCCAATTCTAAATACTTGTTCTGAAACACAGAAGAGTCTCATCTGCTTTTAATAAAACCCTCAGTTTAGAGGTTGTAGACAACACCCTCATTAGCAACACAGGCCCTGTAATGGGTTATTTTTCCTGAGGAAGCTGTGGAAAGAAGAACATGGGTTGTATGTCTGTGCTGCTGATTATTCACTGAAAAAGAATTTAGCATTAGTATTAATGTTTAGCATTTTGCATTTGGCATTATCCTTCATGATCATTGCTGTATCAGGCATGTGTGATGTATTCAGTTATTTCCCACATATGCTGCCTTTCCTTCATCTTTCTTTCAGTTTGAATGAGTTTAACATTACAGAATGGGGCCTAATGACAGTTAGAATGCATAGGAATAGAGTCAATGTCTTAAATTACTCAATTATTTCTTGTTTGTATATCAAAAACGAGTAGCATACATGTAGGAAGAATGTGTCGTTAGTGTGAACTGTCATTTTGAATTATCAGTCGACTGTGGTTTTGTTGTTCCTTTTGTGCTGCTGGTACAAAACACAGAGTTTTCTAAATAGTGGAAAGCACTGATTTTGAAAGAAAGTGAAGTGGTGACCATTCAGTCTTATCTTGCTAAGAGCATAAGGATTTCATTGGTACACTTTTATTGTACCGGGTGGTGACTGCACATGTTTTTAACATACTTCATTGGAGGTGTATCTAGTACAAGAAGCTGTAAAATACTAAGTATCTATGTGCTGTTCATCTAGTCATGGAAATTAAATTTTCATTGTTATAAGATACAGTAAAAAAAAACAAACCACAACAAAACAAAAGGCAGTTTATCCTCTGTATTTTACCGCTGAAGAATATAAATTGTCCAACCAAAAATCTTTTTTCTGTGGGTTCATATAAATTCAAAACAAACATGCAAACAGAAGGAAAAAAAGCTTGATGAGAAGGGCTGGTGTATTTATGTGACTCAGTGGCATATTCAGATTATGTGGTGTGATTTGCTCTGCAGCTGCTTCAAATTAAGAACAGGTGTAGATGGGAGACTATGCAAATATTCATATTAATGTAATTGTCAAATTGGTGTGTTTATCACTGTGCCTTTAAAGAGGAGACCATACTCTTATTTTACATGTAAATGAGCTTTATTCTTGAGAGCTACTATTGGATAATGAGCTTGTAAAGGAGAAATTTCCAGCATATGGTGAAATATTTCTAAAATGTGACATTTTCTTGTGTAGCAATTTATTTTATATATATTGTATAAACATATTGTAATCTGCTTTGTCTTCTTTAGAAAAATGTATTTACATTACAGTTTTAAAATGTAACTCAGAGAACTAATGAACTAATATTTCTTTTTAATTTTTTTTTATTTGACTCTGTATAACCCTTTAATAGAACAACTTTTTATCTCCTTCAACTCCAGCTTTTTCCAACTCAACATTTCATCTCCATTTACTGTATATTTACAAACCTTCAGAGACTTTATGCCTCATTCACTTTAAATCTTTAAGAAGTATACATTGGAGAGAAAATGTGTTTGCAAAGGATTTTATTTTGCAAGACTAACTCTATTTAAACAATCATAAACTGGGTCTCTGAATTAAATATATATTTTTAAACATTATTTACCTCATGTTGCTAGTATGCATAGATGTATAAATTATCAGCTGAGTTTTGCGTTACTTTTAGATCAGAGAGATTTGGCATCAAAGGATGTCCAAAATTAAGAAATTATGGGAACTGTAGACTTTAGATTTTCTTGTAATGTGGACCTAGTTAACAAAAGTTACCCAGTATAAATATCAAAGGGCACTATGACTCTATGTGTTGGTGTATTTTCTTCCTTTTATCTTTTGCACATGATGTTTATTAATAATATTTTATGTTCTGTTAAAAGAAAACACTAGGTACATGGTTTTTGTATATGTCTGCATATACAAGACAATTTTTCATATGGTGTCAGTGAGGTAGCTCGCATATGTGAAAGTGAGGTTTGTGCACTGTGTGGAATGCTTTTGGCCCAACAGTTGAGAAAATCCATGCTTCTCAGGAAGCAGAGTCTGAGGGTGCTGGCTGCCAACAGCTGCATATTGGGCAAACAAGACTAGGACAAGGTCTTCCTGCTTTTCTGCTTCCTGTGGCTGTGGCTGAGGTGGGGTTTCCTATTTATTTGCAAGAACAGAAATAAAATTCAGTTTTGATTTCTGGGTATGCTTCAACAAAAATGCAAAAACTGTAGTTACTGGGTTCAGTGCAGCACCCAATGGCATCAATTTTCTTACTATTTCATATCAACAAAGCTCAACTGGTAACGTATGAGAACAACCTAAAAGGTATGTGCGAGGACTTTAAAGAAAACAATTTTTAATTCATGAGAGGTATTTTTTCTCTAAACCATCCCTCAAGAAGGAGAATGACTTTATGTTTAAGATGTGGCTTAATCCTTTAGCAAATTATTTAAAATTGTATTGATTTCTGTGGTGCTTAACCAGTAACTGCTTCACAGCCTTTTAGCTACCTGTGAAATCTTTCATTCAGTTATTAGAACACTCTTAATGGAATACAAACTATTTAGGAACTAAAAAATTTTCAGGAACTTCATTATGTTCGCTGAAGACGGTAAAGCTTTTCTTTAGGGTTACCTTGACTGTATCACTTCACAGTACAACTATCAACCAGATAAAAAAGCAACCTCCTTTTCTAATCAATTTGAATTATCTGCATCATTTCAGTAGGATATTACTGGGGGCTTAATTATCTTTGCATTTCAAAAAGTTTTCACTTCCACTTGACTGCTTGTTGTGGATGTTGGCATGCAGAATTGTCATTCATGCTATGCAATATGGGTACCTTTCAGTACCACACAGAACTCAACATAGTCATGCTTCTATCTCAGAAATAAAGGTGGAACTTGGACATTGCTGCACACAGATTGTGTGTACTGGAGAAATGGATGATTCTGTCACCCTTACAAAGATTGCTTTAAAACAGTAGGAACCTGGCCTAAGTCAGGTTGGCTCTATTAAAATTCTCAATGAGTTCTACGGGAAGTCTTTTGAGGTTAGGAAAAAAAGCCCAAAAACATGAGCAAATAATAGCAAATAAAAAGACAAAAAGTGCCTTCCAGTGACACTCATCACTAATATCTTTTTAAGACTTCTTATACTGTGTAATTGACACTTTCAGTTTGTGGGGGTTTTTTTAAAATTATTGTGGACTAGTAATTACTTTTACATTACTTTGTTAATTGTATGGCTCTTCTGCCCACAAGCTTCAGGAAATTATAAAGGGATTTTAACAGATGAGGTTTCAGTAATTCCTTTTGATTTATTTGTGGAATAAGAGATTGTATCTGCATCAATGCATTGTTCTTCTTCCACAAGATGTTCCAGAGGTGGATGGATTACAGCCATATGCATGCCTTTGGACCCTAACTTTGTTACCTAACATTCTGTAAGCAAGCCTGAATAACCACCCTCACTTCTGCTATTATTTGATGAGTTAATGTAGTTATTAAAATAGAGCAGGCAGATTACCTGCATATATTTATCCCTGTTCTTCTCTATGAGGCAACTGTGAACTTGACATTAAATATCTTCATTTCAAATAAAAGGGGCTTTTTTACCTTTAAGTAAGTATTATTAAAAAAAAACAAAAACAAAACCCAACCAACAAATACTTTAGTAGTCTTTATTATCTTTAATGTATACACATTTAAGGCAGCATTTTTATGTGGAATATCAGAAATTTCCTGGACCACACAGAAAATCATATAAGGAGGACTGGGTCTGAGCATATTTGGATCCCATTTATATAATTGTAGTTGCCTAAGTCAGGACCATTGCTGTTCACATGCACAGGCCATGGTGTTTATTTTCTCTTGGAGAGAAATTTTATGTTCGGGGGGGTGACATTTTGCTTTTTGAGATTGACATTGACCAGAGATGGCATAAATTGAAGTGCACAGATACTGGTAGTGGCCTCAACATCTGTGTTATCATTTAATTAGTCTTGCTCACATGTACAGAATTAAATCAGTCACTGACTTGGAACCAGGATGAATCTGATGCCCACCTAAGACTGGCAAGGGCGCTTTCAGGTCTTTCACTCTCCTTTGCAGCTGAAAATAGTCCATCCATTCATACAACCTATAAAAATACTACTGAACAGATTCTCTGATGTTGGTAAGAATCACCTAGCAAGGGAGCCATTTGTGACACTTTTTATTACTCTTGCACTTTCCTTGTAGCATATGATAGCTGTGGTCCTTGATGAAAATCCATCAGTTGTGATAATGCCTTAGGAAATATGAAACAGGCATTTCATGGACCTTTATGTACCTTCATTGACTAAGGAGCTAGACCCCACCACAGCATTGATCTAACAATCCTAAAGGGGAAATAAATTTCGAACACCTGAAAAATGAACTGTAGGCATGTATAATTGCTTAAAATTAAAACAAAAGATGTAAAGTCAAGTCAGGTAAAGTATATACTTTTTATTGATAATTCATTATGCCTTATGGTAGTCTGCTGATTATAAGATGTGCAGCATGCATTCATATCTACACATATGAACAAATTTTATTTCTTTCTGGAATGAGAACATGAGTGTCATCATTTTCTTAAGCAACTCAGAAAATAAGATGAATTTTAGTTGTGTAAGGGATGCTATTTTCATTTAGTTCAAGAGTTTCCTGTGCCTATATTCAGTTAAGATCTCTAATTTCTGTCTTATTAAAGGATCACTATCTTGTAATCCTTTTATCTTCCTTGCATTGCTACTGTTTTTCAGTAAAGGAGAAAAAAAATACTAAGAGGAAAAAAAAAGCAATCTGTCTCTGCCAAAACTTAGGCCATTGTCCCTCCATGCATAAGTCAGCAAAATAGCTTGTATAGCAAAACTCTGATTGTCCATCTTCTCTTTGCTCAACAGTTGATGCTTTGAAGCAAGAAATCTGAAAATGCTATTACAAATTAATGTGCTATGCAACTTTGCCTACAACTCACTGGCTAAGCTGAACCCTCATTGCATCTTAAAGAATACGCACTTCAAAGTTGTACACAGAATTGTTCTTTAAAATGTACTTTCTCTTGAGAAAGCGTGTTCCATTATTCCTTTTCTTTCCCCCATTCAGGAGTCTAATTTTAGGGCCAGACTTTCAGTTAAGTGGAGTACTCAGGACTCCCATCAACATCACTGTAAGCTGCAGCTGCTCAACACCTCTACAAATGAAACTCAGAAGTGTTTAGGAAAATCAAATGCTACAAATTTGGCTAAAAAAAGGATATTTTTCTTCATAGATTTTATCAGATTTTGTTAATATTTATCAGGTATTATTTATCTTTTTCTAGATAAATGAGATTATAGGGTTTTTTCCTTTGTTTTTTTCATTTATATTGCATATTATGAATTAAGTAACAATTTTTGAGGAGGCTGGTGGATATTTTGCCAAATTGTTCTAAAATTGTGTGGGATGTTTTGATTTTAACCAAACTTACAGCTGCAGAGCTGTAAAGCAGTCAGTTTTCCTTATTATGACTAGTTCTACAACTTGTACTGTTTTAAATTGCCTGCAATTAGCATATTTCAACCTTATTTTTAGGTTTAAATTGCAGTGTGAGAGTGTGCTCTCCTCTTAGCTAATTAGTGCTATCAAGGAACAGTAGGTTACCTCATTAGTACCATGTGCATTTAATTAAAGAAGAGAAAATTGGAGTTAACCTCGTAGTTAATATTTTCACAGAGTGCTACAGTGCCAACACCTTCAATTGAAGTCACACCCCTGTGTATCTAATTATTCACTGGTGCCATATAAGGTTAGCAAGGATACCACCATGCTGTTGACAAAATACTTTAGATGGAAATCTGTTTGCTGGTTTGTGATATGAAATTCCAGTTAAAGTAGATTATTTTTATTTAAATACATTGGGGTCACAAAATATTTACATTATCTTCCTGTCCTCCCTGTTATGTTCACACCCAAACCTAGGAAAGGCCCAGAGCACATGAGGCACTTAATGTCAAGCAAGTGGTCTCTGATCCTCATCCATACCTTGCAGGTGTTGTGGTAATCTGGATGAAACCATTTTATTTTGGCTACAAATGTTGCATAAACCAGTACAGTTTTATTGTACTCATGGAAAGAATAACACACAAACGGGACCAGAACACAGGTAACTGCCCTTTATAAGTGTGCTCAGAATTTCTTATGGCTTGCTTTCCTTTTGAATTTTCTTTTCCACCATGCTGCTTCACATGCTTCTAAAAGGGCATGATCCATCATGGAGATAAGAGCCTTCAGCTCCTTTAGGTGTCAGTGAAGTTGAAGGTGATTATTGTGTCTACTCTAGACACTGCAATTTGTGTCTGTTTACCCACGGAACAGAACTTTTTGGATGTATAGCATAACATGTATTTAAAAGAAGAATAAAATAAAGGAAGCAATTTTTTTTCTTAGTGAATTTGTGATACTTATGGTTTGGCCTTCCGTTTCCAGTCTGTAGTTACGTGAAGTAAATCTGAGTTCTCTGTTTCAGTTTTGTATTGGCAAGCTGTGCTGCATGCCCAGAACTTGAATCTCTTGCAACATCCATGTAGTGCTGATTTAACGAGCTCTTGAGATATACTTAACTTCTAATATATGAATATTCCCATTACTGGTGTAAAAAAGAGTTACCTATGTCCTGGAATGTTTTAACAATTAAAGATTATCACCTTTCTCACTTTGTTTGTCTAAAATTGAGCAGCTCAGCATTCACAGAGCCACATACTCACCAAGTGTATTTATCTTCTGAATTTTGTTGTCCAATGCTGCTAATATGAAAAATAATTTTGAGCAAGCCTTTCTGTGATTCAGTTTTCCCATCTGTAAAATGGAAATGCCATTACTTCATGCATGAAGATGATTTAGGTGCAAATAATTGTTTTTTGCACGATACTCAAGTATAAAACCACCTTGTACAAGAGTATATGACTGCCAGATCAACTTCACATGAAGATCGTTTAATTATTGTATCTGTGGAATTCTAACTGAATCCTTGAAGGAGGGGTTTTTCAGAAGTCTGCATACTAAATCAAGTACTTTCTTCTCTGTTCTTTCAGATTATTTATCTCGAGTGCTTATATTGGCACATGGGTGCTTTAAACAGTCACTTTACAAGCTTACTTTTAACCAACCACTTTGACATTTAGCACTGCTGTTCAAATGAAAATAATAGCTGCCCTTTTTAAATTTGGGGGTTTTTTTTATTATTTTATAGTGAAGTAGAAAAGAGGCTCTTCAAACATTGTTACTTTGCCATATTAGCTTTCCAAACTGATGATCCTTCAGGATCTATAGTAAGTTGAAAGGAATCCAGTGACAGGGTGAAACTCTGAATTTGGTCAGTTTGACAATTGGATGAAATTCCCTCAGTATTTGCTTACCTAACTTGTGTTTTATATATTGCTGCTAGAAAAATTTGGAATTATATGGTATATCCATTTATCCTTTTTTTTCCTGTCCACACATATATATCTATATCTATATCTATATCTATATCTAATCTATATCTATATCTATATATCTTTTAATATTATATGCTCTTTAACTCTCAAGTGCATTTGAAAATGCAAAAATTAAACAAGTCTGTTTGCTGGATCCTGTAAGGGAGAGTTCAGATTACAAAAAAAAAATAAAAGAATAATGAGTTTTCAGTCCTCCATTCATGTTTCCAGAAAAATATGTGAAAACATGCTGTCAGTGTAAGTCCTTAGCCTGACTTCAACAACTGTTTCTGTGTAATGTGATGTGAAATAGGGACTAGTTTCATTTGTATTGGTGAGAAACTGCAGCTCAAATTACACCCTTTGATGGTTTCATTGTCATCTGTTTGAAAGATCTTGTTCAGCTCTATCAAGAATAACCAGGTGATAAAGAAAAGGTCTACATGGTGAATAAGCAATGACTTATGTTTGGTTTTGGTTTAGAACTCCAGTGTCATCATCTCTAGTGGCTGGACCTTCTTAGAAACATCCACACAAATATGTGAAACACAGATCAAACTAGGAATGAAATTTTATATTCTCATTTCTGAAACCTGCATGAAAAAACATCTAAAGCAGAACTTTTATCTGGACAACTTATCGGCGAATCCAAATCATTAAATGCAGCATCTTTGATGGACTGCTACCAGTTTGGGGTCCCCCATCTGTGAAAATACTTGGTAGAGTAAGGACTTTTATGGGTAAATCATTATGATAAAAAGGTACTTCTAAAACCAAATTTTCTACATATATACATCAATTTCATTGTATAATATTGCTATTAATTAAAAATAGCTGCTACATTCTTTAGGTTTTTGCCTAGAATTGTGATCTTTTTATCTTTTCGGTGCTCACTAATGAACTTAATAGTAAAGTCACAGGTTGGTTTGGGTTTTTTTGGGCTTAGGGTTTTTTGGTTTGGTTTGGTTCTATATTCCTATACCTTCTTTTAATCAAATTTATTTTTTGGTCATGTGGTTTTTCCAGGGACTGTATTATTTATTTTACTGGACTTAGTCACTTTGGCACAGTTTGAACTGACAGAATATAAAGTAAACAAATTGTGTTCTGAGGAAAATGACCAATAAGCAGCGAGAAATATTTATAAATCAGTCAATATTCTTTATTGGTGTATTCAAAAGATGAGAAAGAAGTATTTCAAGATAAAAACAACATGAGCTCTGTGTTTATATAAAATATCTTACGTTATATGTCAGCTTGGGTGAGGAAAGTACATATAATGCAACCGTAAAATTGTCACTTCTTGTTTTGTTCTGTCTCTCTGTATAACTGCAGAGCTGCAAATGTCTCTACCTCTTGAATTTTCTTAGCTGTATTAAGTTTCTTAAAAGGAAATTTATTTTTCTAAATCACTCTCCACTTCTACAAAATTTAATTTACAATTGCATAAAGGAAATTACTGTAGTTTAGGCAGTCAAGCATTTCAACAGATCCCTAGAAATGTACAGAGGAAAGAATGATTATCAGTCCTGAATTGTGGATTAAGAGGATCATACTACACAGAGTACTGTCTAAAAGTAGCAATTTAATAGAAAATGTGCATGGTCATGTGAAGAATGTCTCTGAGGTTGAATACAGCATTTAAAACCTGGATTTTATTATTATTATTATTATTATTATTACTATTATTATTTGGTAGAAGGTTTGGCTAGATATGCTTGTTTGGTGAATATTTTTATTTAACATTATGAGCAGCTTCATTAGGAGACTTAGACACATTTTTTATGTGTTTTGGTTTTGGTTTTTTGGGGTTTTTTGGTAAAAGGGGAAATTCCATTAAAAAAGGAGAATTCTCATTGTGGACTGAAGAAAATGTATTAAAAATGTACATGAGCTCTCTTCAATGTCTATGTTACAAAGCATGAATAAGCTGTAATTCAGGAAGTACCATTTACAAATATATAAAGGGAAGTTTTTAAAAATCACAAGGTAAGTGAGGTTTCTGAGGTTCTAGAACGTCATACACAGTTCCTCCTGCTTCTTTTCCCCATGCACTGGCACTGCTTTTTGAGTCTTGTAGAGGGGAGAGTGTCTTCTTTGAAGTCTACAACAGGAGGAGAGATACTTTAAAAAACTTAATAAATATGTTCTTGTCCTGTAAACTTGGGTAATATTTTTGCAGAAGACCCTCAAGTAAACCATTTAGTGGACAGCACAGATTTTCTCTAATTCTGCCTTTTCAAGCCCAGGGATAATCTAGTCCATTATTTCAAATGTCACTTCTGTGTTAGCTCACAATATATCCCAGGTAAGGAATATCACAGTGTGCACAAGTTTTTTTCAGGATTTCATTTTGTGTCAGTACATTATTTGAGAATGGTTTCCCTGAACTGCCAACTCAAGCACAGACTGCAACAACAAAAAATTCAATGGAGTGCTTTTCCAGTGGTGTTCTCCCTCCTGCTGCAAATAAAATCATCACTTGATGGCAAAGTGATTTCTTTTCTCTCAAATGCTCTTTATTGTCAGCAATGTAATTTATATAAAGCAAGCAGTGATTTTTATCCATTTATAGCATCTGAAGATTATTTTTGTATCCAATACGAACATTTTTTTCATGTTTTGGTCTTTTGTATACAGCTACATTATCTTGATTATTACAACCTTACCTAAAAATGTATCTTCCTAAATTATGGCTAGGTTTACTAATTACTTAATACATTTTTTCCTCTTTTCAAATTGTGATCTATGGCTGAAGATCTGATGCATAAGTTTGGTTTTTTTCACTTCTTTTTAATTGTTGTGGAAACCAACAAACTAACTAATAGAAGCTGATTAGGAGGAGCATTTCATATGTCATTGATAGGAGATCTCTATAGAATACCTGAAGAACATATAGAATTCTATATTCCATATAGAATTCCTGAAAGGAGACATTTGAAGATGACCTGCTGCCTTTTCTCAAATAAATAACTTTTTTTTTCTTCAACTTACAATATCACCTGTAAACAGGAATCCACATCTACACTTGTAAGCTTCTAAGTCTGCATCCTTGTGGGGTACAAACACACCTTAGGGTTGTCAATCACATAATGTGAATTAATAAAACACAAATACTGTCCAATATATTGTGAAAAGAGCAAATGGCACTTGGCTGTTCTAAAGTTTAAAATATTCATAAGTTTAATATTTCTTTAAAAAATGAAGAAATTTCAATTTAATGATGGTTTTAATGAATATTACATTTCATCTGCTGTTAATTTCCATAGCTTTTCTGGATGAAACTCAATCATTTTATTTTGCCTTCTTTCAATATAAGATAAATCAGTTGCTTATATGTGGTTTAAATGTAATAACATGTACCTTTTGCTCAGTTAATATTCAGTTTTGTGTTGACTTAAAAACATATTGCTGAGCAGGCTGATAGCTAAGACAGTACACAGAGAAAAATATTTTGAGCCACATACCTCTTGTAAGCTTTGATGGGAGTTTACTTGCTCTATCTCCATTTGTTGTTTTGAAAGGGTTCCCCACAGAGTCAAGAAAGCAAGGTGATTTAAGAAAAATTTAAGTTGGAAATGATATCAGTGGTTATCTAAGAGGTGGCTTAGAATGCCAGCTAAAACATTGAAATGTTTTATTACAAAATAAGTGATGATTGTTACAATAAAGTATCAAGGATCTTATCATTTGAATTCAAAACATAATGCTAAAATAGTGGGATGAGTAGTAAGATTACACAAAAATAGTACTAATTAGAAAAAAAGTCTACAGATTAAGCTATATAAGATTAATTTTTTTGCCTTAGTTATTTTATGAATCACAGGGTCTTGAACATCATCAAGACCCACTTTAAGTCCCCTAAATGCAACTGCTTTCTACATTTAGGCAGAAAGCATAGAAGTAAGGGTTTATGGGTTTATGTTGATACTTTGTTTCTGTCACTAGGCTTTTGCTCATTCTTTGGAAGGCTTTAGAGCCACTTGAGTTTTCATTTACAATTTACTCTGAAATTAGCTCTGCTAATTTACAATTTACAATTGTAATTGTAAATTGTAAATTGTAAATTGAAATTTACAATTTCATTTACAATTTACTCTGAAATTAGCAAGATGCATTCTGTACAATGCATCTTGCATTAACTCCTGTTCATGCTTAACATAGTCATGAACTTTACCATGGGCTTGATTGAATCTTGAGTTACTTGTTGATCAGTTTTTGTTTGTTGGGACCTATTTCCACCATTATTAGTCAATTCTTAATATTTCTGGGTACAATAACAGTTACAAATTAAAAAAAAAAAAAAAAAAAATCTAAAAACCTTCACAGAATTTGTGTCAATAGTGTTCTTGCATTCATTTCAGCTGCATTAGAATAACTTTGATATAAGGCTAGGAAATAATGAACAAATAAATTTGGGTAATGTCTTAGAGCAATTGTGTATATTGAAAATATCATCAGATGTCATTGGGAAAGAAATAAATACACATTACCTTTGACTCTCCAAAAATGAAGTGTAATTCAGTTCCTGTTCTTAACAGTTGCTGTATTTCTTGACCACTAAGCAGAACACTAAGAATGTGTTTGATAGGTATTTAAATATGTGTTTACACAAAAGTGAAAGTTGTTAGGTTGTATCAAATACCTTGCCAGCTCCATAATCCAAACACCATACATCAGTAACTGGTTTGGAGACATTTAAATAGTATTTCTCTCAGATGGTGCTGGTAAATGATCTCTGTTCTCTACTTGCAAATGGGAACTTTTAGCTTCAAGGATCACTGGCAACTTACTTCTGTTGTCTGCTGAGAAACTAACACTTCATACTGAGCAGTCGACAAGAAAAAATTCTGTCTTCTTTTATGCATAACCTGTTCACACATTGCAAATGAAGGTGACTTTTCACAGCAAGTGTCCAAGAACAGACTCTTGGATATGGCAGGTTCTCTCACTTTTTATCACTCAGTTCTTTGGCTGAGCTGGCAGTGCCACTAATAAATAGCAACAGATTTTGTTAACTGTATCCTTCTGCTGGACTTCTTTTATTTTTAAGAAAATTAAATTATTTCTGCTGTGACAAGGGAATTACCACAAAAACGCAATATGAAAAAATATATTTTTTCATGATAAAAGCAGAAAAAAATGTTAAAATTTCATAGTTGAAGCTGCTGCTTTCTTTAATTGACTTCTTTTGCTCAGACATTAACTTCTTCATCCCTTAGTGTGTGAGCTCAGTAGGTGTGCTGTTCTCAACAACTGTAGGGAGTTTCTCTTCTCCCAGTTCCATCCTGCACTTTCCTAGTTTTATTTTTATCCTTCTAAATGCTTCTTTGCCATTTTCTTCAGAGAAGTGTTATTATAGATGATACAAATGAGAACTCCAATCATTATCTTAGTGATTTGCTCTCCAGATGCCATTTACTGTATAAAAACACTAAACAAAAACCAAAACAAAAAAAACCAAAACAAAGAAAGAAAAGCAAAAAACCACCACCCAAAATCCAAACCTTCACACATACATGCACACACACACACACACACACATTCCCCAAAACAGCAAAAAATCCCAAAGCCTATGCAGATACAACTCATCCTATCTTCCTCATACCAACCTGTGTATGCTTAGACAGTAATTTCAGGACCAACAGGAATAATTGTTCCAATTTCATATTTCTTTCTTCATCACTGTCAACTCTATTAGCATGTTAGTTGTCTTAAGCTTGAAACGTAAACATCTTGAATTTGGGTATCTTTTCTGTTCCTCTCATTCATACTGAGCTGCACCTTTTTAAGCTGTGCACTGAGCTGAAACTGTCATGCAAGTTCTCCACATTTCAGATATCATAACTGGCCTCTTTTTAGCACGTGACAAATGTCATCTTGTCTCATTGCTCTCACTGTTCTGCAAAGATTCTTTTTCTGACATATCTCTGCGTCTTTCCCCAGTTCCCCTTCAAAGCATCAAATACAGGCAGTTTGTTTTCAGTTTTATAGTCCTTCACCGTCTGACTTCATGATACCCATTATTCTTCATAAAGTAGAAAAAAACCGCCATTAATTTCCTACTTTTTGATTTTCAGATAAGCCCTCTTGTACTTTCTCCTGTGCTGTCTGTAATGACTGTGAAGTACCTCATTATCCTCCTCCAAGTCAGTCATTCAGACTTCTGCAGTCTATGTATAGAGAGCTTAGACACATATACTGCCTGCTATCATGACAGGTATTTCCTATCAGTCTGTCATTGTCATCTCTTGTCTTGCATAGGACTATCATTTCCCACCGTATCTGTGCAATGCTAACAGCATGGTCCTGGTCAGCATCATGGGAGCCTTTGTGCACTTGCAGTGATTCCCATGTTACTGCTGCTGCCACTGCTTCCAAGTCTTTCATCACCTGTGTGATTTACCATGTGCATTGAAGTTCTTCATTCCAACAGGAAAAAATATGGCCTTATAATTCATTTTTCTGCACTACTGATTCAGCTGTAAGTTTTTGGTAGCCTGCCCTTTCAGGGGCACAAATTGTGCTCTTCTTCTGTGGCCTCAGTTTACTGAAATTGCAGAGCACACACGTATCTATTGCATCTAATAAGACTCCAGTATTTCCAGTATTTTCAGTCTACAAGAAATATTTGTAAATGTCTCGAAAATAATGGTTTTTTTTTTTTTTTAAGGTGAGGCCAAGAGATATGATTCAAAGGACATTCAAAAGGCCTTTGACACAGTCCTTCATGAGTGATTATTAAGAAAACAGAATAGTTCTGGGTGAAAGTTAAAGTTTCATCATAAATTAGAAACGAGACAGAAGATAAAGTATGAGTCTTGGAGTATATTGTCAATTTTCAACATGGCAAAAGGTTAATGCTTCTGTCTACTCTTGACCTGTACATTAAATACCATTGTTTAATATATTTATTAATGAGCTGGAAAGTGGGGAAAAGGATATTGCATGTTTCAAAATGTAAAGATAACCAGAAAACTTATTTAGCCTTATAAAGATTAGAGATGACTTTGAGGCATTTCAAACGAAAGTGGAATAGTGTGTAAGCAAATGCTATAGTGGTAGAAGAAAGATGGTATTGGTTAATATGATACATATTGAAGGAGTAATTTAACTGCTTGTACTGGTGATGTAACTGCACTGATTTTTCTAAGTAAAGTCACTGTGTGATAGAGGAAACAAGCGTTATCTTCTTATAACAAGCATATTTTATCTCGATCTGCAGTAAAAGGAAACAATCCAAGATTTATGAAAATTGAGAAGTGTGCTGACAAAAATACTATAATACCAATTTTGTTTTGGTCTATGATCTGATTATGTTATGTAGAATTTGGGATGTTTTATTCTAAACTAAAAATAGCATTCAGTAGCCAGAAGAAGGAGAATTTTTTTTTCTCCCTCTCTCCATTTCTGTTATGCAGTCCAACTATTTTAGACCTACATTGTGCCTTTGTGTAATTCCTAGCAAAACTGTACTTAGAAAGCCACAGGGAAATGTGGTTTCATATCTGTTCATATTTATCTGGGTGAGAGTCTGCTCTATGTAACAGTTTTTATCAGTGAGCTATTATTTCAAAATCAGAGTGATTTGTTTTCTATATAAAATATGTTCTAATTACAAGTGTCATTTAGGTTGTTTCTAAAATATATTATCAGAAATTCTAATATTTAATAATGCAAATAATAGTTTCTTATTTTGGGGAAAAAAAGATTGGATTTAATGTCTGTGAAATTTCTTTACTCCCTAAATCTTGAGCGGATAAAAAAGCTTGTCATTTGAAAAAACTGACGGAGCTTTGCTTCCTCAAGACCATGATTTCAGGTTATTTACCCAAATCAGTTACCCAAACTACACTAGAGCTGTCTTTGTACAGATAAGTGAATTATCTTTTTAATATATGTATATATATGCACATTCTTGTGAATTGTCTGTAGAGGTTTTTCATATTTAACTTACTTCTATAGTGCTTATTTCTGCTTTAATCTCAATCTCTCAGTCCTTTCCTGTTGTAGAGTTTTATGACTCTAGACTTTATTGGGAGCAAATTATACCACAGCCTCTTCATTGTTCATACTCCTGGAGCACTATATTAGTTGCAGTCTCTGTATAAATGTGTAGAAAGCTCTTATTTTTTACGTCTTCAGTCTCTGCTTCCTGGAGCAAATACTTTGATATCTTTGCACAATTCCTGCCATAAAGGTCATCCTCATTTAGTTGTCTAAATTAGAAGGATTTTACCTGAATTAAGAATTTCAGCTGAGCTGTGCAACATAGGAAAGCATAAGACTGTATCAGACGCCTTCCACTCCAGCCTCTCTAAGCTTGGATTAGATGCCTGAGAAGATTATTTACTATTTGTCCTGTTTGGCACTGTAGTCATAACACGGGCATTCCAAATACTGTATCTGTTCTGGATTTTTTTCTTTTTTTCTTCTGTATCCTGTAGTGCTGTGAGTACAGTAGCCTGTGTTTGTGCATAAACTGGATTTTTACTCCCCCGAGCATCCTCTGTTCTTGTCTAAAGAATGTGAAAATCTCATCAGATTAATAGCAGATAGGATAGGTCAGGACCCTAAAATATGAATGCCAGGATTTGTAGGATACAATCCATAGGAACCCCATTATCATCCAGTCAGGAGGGACATGAAGTATAAAGATGGAAACTCCAATCTCGAAATCCCTTGACACTGTCCTGTTCTTTAGAAAGGACACAGTATTGCCTTTAGTTTGCCATGAATAACCTGTTTCAGTAGTTTTTGTCCTTAAACTTTGAGATTAAGTCTTACTGGTACTTGTCCAACCGTCTTCCTTCCTAGAACTTTCTTGCCTTTTAGGATTTCATACTTTTTAAATGAGACACTTCCTTCTTTAAAGAAACTATTTAGGTATGCTGATCTCTTTAATGAGCTGAACACTCAACTCTTGTCCTCGAAGAAACTCTTTAAAAGACATACCTTTGCACTTCTCTAGATCCTTGGGCTAGCAGCTGTAAATAACCATACAATTGTGTTTCTTGAGAAATATGTGTGTAGAAACTCATAAACTACCAACAGAATGAAGAATTTAACAGAAGATGTAAATACAGACTTGCAAACACGTGAAGACAGGACGTCTGGAAAATACTAAATATTCACTACAAAATAGTAATTATTCTCCAAATAACAGAATTTGTGGTTTGCATTTAACTTTTTACCTACAATTCAAGAAAATTTCCATTTACTTACTGTGACAAATTTCTAAGTACGCAGTCAAGGAGTGCCAGTACCATTCTGTGAATCTGAACAACACCAAACTACAAGCTGAGCACACTGCAATTTCTTTTTTTGTGGTGGATGGTGCACACATTTTCAGTTGGACTTTCGTAACATTGTGTACTGTAGTATAAAACCATGAAACTACAGACAGTTCACCTTTACAGTAGTGGGTCTTTTCTTGATGTGTGTGCCTGTCATAAACTGCAAAGTACTTCAGGAAAAAAGCCTTTTTTTTTTTTTTTAACTGAATAATTAATTACAAAAAAGATGAAGATAAAATGGGAAAGCAAAAATAAAAATATTTTATATTTTTAAAGAAGACATACTGTCACTGTCTGATGTCAGCTGTTTCTCAAGCCTGTTAGGTTGAGTAGTAATTCCAGTTAATACATATAGTCCTTTAGAACTGAAAATATTCTTCAATTTGTCCAATTGACTAACTTTCTCCATGAATTAGAAGACTGTTGGCTTGTTTCTGTTGAATCATTCTGCTGTATCTGCTTAACAAAGAAGGATGCAGTGTCAGCTACAGAAATATATTGAAAAATTGCTATATGTTTCTAATTAATAATTTCTTATATTTGTAATTGCACATCAGCTATAGATGCTGGTCAGACCATTTTCTTTAAACAAGTCAGCAGCAATATATATTGACTTTTTACATATTTGTCATATAACTTCTGGAAGAAAAAAACAGCATATGAAAAAGAAACTATTGCTAGTTTTATTTATTATATTCATATTTTCATCAACTTTTTCCAATGTCACTTGAGAACATTTTAATAATTTTGTTTCATGCCCTGTTTATGTTGTCTCTTGGGTTTTGGGGTTTTCTTACCTTTGTTGGATTGATTTGAAACTTGTCCAATTTTACGAGTAAATATAAATAGTAGGAGCAGTGTCACAAGAAAGCCAAGAGTGATTCCATTTTTGGAAGGATGGAGGACTGTCCTACACAGCATTTTTCACACTGCTGAGCAGTGTCTTCTTGACCTTTGATTTAACATTGAGACAGTCACTCTTTTCCAAGAACTGATTGCTCAATCATTTTACCAAATGGTCAAATCTTTAGGAAACAAGGAACGCTCATAAGAGGGAATGGCTTAGTGTTGACTTCAAAGCCTCTTGTGCTTTGCAAGTTCCTTTATGTTTGGAAAAGCTGAAGAAACAGATAATTTGTGAAGGGCCTGGCATGTGGGGGCTTTTAAAGAAAAAAGAGATTAGCCACAAATTCTCTGAATACCTTCATGGGTGGGAAACTTCAGAGGCACTTAATGCACTTTTACTCCACCTATGGCATGCGGGTAGCAGGAGCACCCTGTGGTCGAATATGTTGTGTTCTTATGGGGGTTGCAGCACTGCAGTGACTTCATCTGCATCCCGGGTCTTACTTTAGTGCTTTCACTGAAGCTTTCGGTGTGGAAATATATAATGTACAACTGAAAGTGTTTCACAGCTCCGCAGATGAGAAGGGAGAAGTGTTCCTTAGATATGTTGCACAGATGTGTGTCGTCACCTGTGCTTCCTTGTAAGATAGGTCTAGATCTACAGCTGGTGGCATGCACCATGTCCTCTGAGTGAAGTGTTGTCTATCTTTCCATGTCTTTGTATCAGCTCCAAATTCAGGCCTCTAAGTATATTTTTTATGTTCAGAGGAGCATGAGAGTAGGTGATACTGAGTCAGGTCCTAATATCCTGTGTTTTGAATGCCCACTCCAGGTGTGTTACAAAAGGTGGGCAGGGTGAGATGATAAGACAGATAAAAACTTGAGATCCTCCCCTTCTACATTCTTCCAGCAACGTGAAGCTCAAAAGCCCTTTGTATTCAAAAGCTTGAAATACATGTGTATTAATGAGTTTATTTTTTAAAACATGCAGCGTTTGGGATTTTTCCTTGCTTGTTCTGTCAAAATTAGTGCTTTGTTTCTATCTTGAATGTATTTAGGTCTTATTTCCAAGAATTCAATCTTGTTAAATTTCGAAGAAAATTAAGAGAGAGCAATGTCAACATTTCTATCACAGAATCAGATTCTCAGATCTAGCTAATGCTCTTTGACTGTGTTTCAGAAGCTGCAGATCAACTCTTCAGCAGCTGAAACCTGGCAGATTTAAATGAGATTTATAACATTATTTAGTTACAGTGAAATCATTAAAGTTCTGTATCATAATTATGAGTGATTTCACGTACCAGCAAATCTCTGCACAAAAGCTTGAAGGATTGGTGTCTCCCTCTACTTGCCTTCTCTCTCTCTCTCTCTCTCTCTCTTTTCTCAGTCGGTTCTCATATTTTCCTAGACAATTACCTAATCATCTTGGGAGTAAGGACATTATTTTCAGGATTTTGTCTGTCATTTAGCCTGACTCTTAGAGATGGAACATATACAAATTTCTCTTTCAAGAAGACAAATTTTGTTTCTTTAATCAGCTGGGAAATATCCTGGTGAAGAACTTTGTTCATATTCTACAGATATACCAAAACCCATAAATGCCTTTTCTTTGATCAATGTTTTGCTGTACAGTATTGAATTATAAAAAACTATAATAGCATATACAAGGTTTATATAAATCAGTATCACTAAGTATCACCAATGAAATGCTCAAAATTTGAAAGGTATGGTTTTCTTCCCTGCTCTGTTGAAGCTGTTTTTTCTGATGAGTAGACAAAGAATATAATATAGTTAAAACAGTTTGCCTCCTCCAAAAATTTGTCTGTAAAAATAATAGCTCAGATTTATGCAGTGCATTTTAATTGTCTATAAGAAAAAAAAAAAAAGAAGATGTTAAGGCTCAGTGCTGAGCTAAAGGAGATCTGTTCACAGTTTTGTCCTGGATATCTTCTGAAGGCTGAAGTTTCTGTCTGCCTTCAAAACTTAGGAAGAAGAGTTTATTTCAGACATTGCTTACTAGGAACCAAACAAAAAAATATCATCTAACTTGATATGTTCTGAGTAAAAAGAGAAGGGGAAAAAAGAACCTTCATTCAAGAATTAATTTTAGTACCATTTACTTCTCTGTGCACACTTTATGTTTAGATGCCATTTATAAATATCTTACTATCATTTGTTAAATTTTATGACAATTTTTACCATGCCTGATGACTGTAACTCATGCATTAAACATGCGCACGTATTTTAACAATATTTGCATCTTATAATATGCTTCCTAACGACTTGTCATAGACTCATCAGTTAAACATTTATTTTACAAATGCATTTTGTAATATGCTATGGTAATAAACTATAAAAAAGGTATCCCACCTTGTAATATTTTCAGATGGATGAATAATGCATTACAAATTCTACCTTCATTTAAAACATGACCTCTATTCTGATGAAATCTGATACATTGTCTGGATTTATGGTGATCACTGAGTTGTGTGAGGTGCTGTCAATCTGCTTTCTGATTAATTTTCCTAGTTGATAAATTTGAATTAATCTGTAAATATTTACAAAATAATATGGTTTATTTTTTTCAGTTCTTTTATTTTTATCCATCTGATTAATTTGAAATGTACCAACCCCCATCTAGCTGGGAGCTAATTTTCATTCAAGTAATTTCTGGAAATTCAATTCAGTTCTGAAATTGATTATCAAAATCATGATTGTTCCTTTGCTGTCTGCCTGTTTGTCATATGAATCTCTAAAGAGGCCAAAGCTACTGTCACATCTAATCTAATGTGCTCTGTAAAGCTGAAGGGTATATAATATTGGAAATTTTTATAATAAGCTATTTCACAATAAAAACATGTTTTTACTATTTATTAATTTCAAATTCCATCAACATCAGATTTTATATACTTTTTTAATTTATTCAAACAAAAGTTTTGCTTAAAGAGCTATTGCAATCAGAGTCAACCTTCTGTCTGGTTTCCTGAAACATCATGCTGATTTTTTCAATAGTTTTTTTAATATGAATGTTTGTACTTAAGATTCTCTGGCTGATTTCTCTCTGCATGTGCATGCAAGTGTAGATTTTAATATCTTCAGTAGTTTTATTTCACTAGAGATTTTTTCCTTCAAAATTGAAAGGAATTTGAGCGTTGCTTGGTTTGTGGGTTTTTTTAGATAGGCTATAGAGTATTATAGGTCTGTCCATACATCTGGTGGTAGAACAAAATGATTGCAGATTTCAGCAGTGTTCTTCATTAGTTACCCTCCCATATCGGAATAAAACCTGAAGTGTCTGGCAGTTCTACTTGTGCTGTTTGCCTGGAATTAGTTTTAGGGCATTGCATCAATGTGATGCTGTCTGAATGTGTGAAGTCAATACAGAGTAATCTGGTTTTACATCTATTTAACATAAATACAAATGACTACTTCAGGTGCATACTAAGGAGAAGTCAATGTTAGATAATTGGTCTCTTGGAAGAGGGCTTTATTGCACGAGACAATAGAAGGTTACACCTTGTCTCTGCCTTTCACCTTAATAGTCCAGGCTCAAGGGCCTTTTGTCACCATTCACAGTCAAGGCACTTTTAGTCAACACATTTTTGTCAACACATAGTCAACACAGTTTTAAGAGACAGATTATGCAATCTGATTTAGACATCTAATTAGGATTTAATGAATTGTGCCATGGAAATGCCTATTTTTCTCCTTTGATTAGCTCAGATGACTATTTCAGGTATAGATTGTAGTGCAGATTTTTTGCATTTCGTAGAGTGATATCCCCCGTTACCACTTCTATTTTTTCTTTTCTTTTTTTTTTTTTTTTTTTCAATTTCTTTTAATTAAATTACTACCTCTGAAATGAGCTGGGCTTATTGTCAATCGAGTTTTACCTCTTTAAACTGAGTATTTTATACCACACTCCATACAGTCACAGGATTGTCTAAATTCTGTTATGGTGGTCTCTCTGCTCAGGAAGAGAATAATTAACTCTATTTCAGTTTTCAGTTTGCTTTTTTTTTTTTGCTTTTTTTTTTTTTCTGGTGAAGGCAAACAACTAGCTCTAGCTGGGATATTGTGGATATTGTGTTCAGGAGATGGGGCTTCTATCCTATAGCATCAGTGCTAGAAATACTCATTCTACATGGGCTGCATGAAACCTCAGACTACTCATCTAAGTACTGAAATGGGCTTGCTAAAGACAAAGTATTTGGTGTTCTATAGTAAATGTTTTAGCCATCGCTTCTTCCATTCTCTGGGGGGAATTCAAACAAAATTTGCTGTCTTTTTCTACTAAAAATCTAAAATGCAACTGTCGGGGTTTTTTTGGAAAATCTTGCCTATTTTTTCCTGATGGTCGTTTTTCATAGAACCATGTTGAATTCTTTACTTATCTTTGAAATTATGAGTTTGGCCACTTTGTTTAGTAGGAGCACGATGGCTTCTAGAATGAATTTTATAGCAATGTTTCTAATGTTTAACTATTTCAGTGGACTTCCTAACTTTAATTGCATGCAGTTTCTTTGCATACATCAAAATATTGTAGTATCTTGGTAGTTTTTAGTTCTCCTCTAGTATACAATCTCATCTATTAAAAGTCACTTTATGGTTGCACAAGAAACGCGGTAAACATCTGTATTTTGTGATGGGAATTTCTTTTTTTAAAGTTTACTCAGAAAGCACGGGGATTCCACTCTTTGGTGTATTTCTTGGCAACTTGCTATTCTTTCACATACATCAAATATATACAATATGTGTGCTTTTGTTATTACTCGGCTGCTTCAAGATTTCTGTCATTCAGATTCATTACATTCCTTGTGTTCTTGGAATTCCTTTCGCTGATTTCAGATATAGAAAAGCCTATGAGAAATGCTCTAGAAATTTGTTTTTGCACATTGCATGTCTTTTCATATGTGAACATCCACAAGTGTATATTTACATAGGCAGCTATCATGTACAATCTTAGTACAGATAATGAACTGCAGGGTTGTTAGTCATGCACTCTTCTCAACTGAACTTTACTAGTCTCTTTCCTTCTTTTATTACAAATCTCTGCTATTAACACTAACAGTAATATTATTTTCTCCATTTTTTTCTAAATTTTGTATGTCGATTCTTTCTCCAAATGCATTATGATTTGTGGGGCAGAAGAGAGAATGTTTGATCCAAAATTAGTGACAATTTTAGTGTCTTGCCACTTACTGAAGCCAACAGTAGTGTCTCATGGTTTATCATGGTTTAAGAGTAGGTTCTAGCTGTCTAGTAGATCACATAAGTGATTTAAGTCCTGGGGTGTTAAGATGTAGATTTTCGAACTACAGTATTCATATGCATACAATAATATTTTAAAGTTATTTTGATATTTCTAAGATGAAAAATTAGCAGACTTCCTCAGAGGTATATGATTTTAAAATTACCTTTAAAGAAGGAAACAAAAAGCTCTGTGGTGCATTGTAATACCTTTTTGAAGATTTCAAAGCTATCTTTTTTATATATAATTCACATTTCCTATATACATGGTGATGTGTTTTTGTCTAAAGGTCCTATTCTAGTTTTGTTTGGGAGAATCTGCATAAATCATGTATGGTTTCTCCATTTGTGAATAATGTGGCAACTCCAAGCTCACAACAATGAAACCACCATACTTTTCATCTCATGTACAGTATTTAATATACACACACACTTATAGTGAGGTAGAGGATGATACTGAAAACCTCTTCCCTCTGGGCTTGAGAAATGATCAAAAAGTAGAAGTCACTTTTTGTGCCTTGGGAAAAACAGATCAAGAAATTAAAACTCCAGTCATTACCAATAACCTTAAAATGTATTTTAATGTGCTGCAGCTTCAGTTACCCTCAGCTGAAGCTTCTCTATTTTAGCTTACAGGGTCTTGTGACCTCAGCCCATAGCAGAGTTTCAACAGTAATAGCGACAGCCATCTTGGATAAATGTAAGTGAATTTTTTCCTCATTTCTATAGTTTCTGTCCCTCACAAACACTTTTGGAGTTTTGTTTCTCACTCAGGATGTAGACAGTATTCCTGACAACACTTCTGCTGTGTGCCAAGTAGCATGATTGACACAAAGTACAAGTAAAGCAACTAAGTGGGATTTCTTGCCTTTTAAATGTCACAGTATCAGACTCATCCTGTGCTTTTGAAATGCCAGTATGATGGCCATGCAAACTTTATTTTACCTGCAGCTAGCTTGATGGTAGTTTTCATTATCAGTCAGGATTAATCTGCAAAAGGTGAGGCAGTACAAAAAGATTTTGGCCATATAATCTTGTTTTAGTTAATACTAAGGATGAAATCTAGGAAAATTCAGAAAATATTTTTCTAAGGAAAAGTTTGCCTTCTTCAGTCAGTTTTATCATTTCAGTTCTGCTTCATGTCAGATTGTGGTAATCCATTTCCGAACTTAGCTCTGCATTCACTAACTTGTATAAATCTGGGGCTGGAGCTGGAGCTGGAAAAGGCTGCACACTATATATACTGCCTGTATAATAACTTCCAGAAGTATAAACTAAGGGATTAAGAACCTCTGCCCACTATTGGTTTCTGAAGAATACCAAATACAGTGGTCTTTTTCTTTTTTCAATAATTATCATGTTGTAATGGTGAGATATACAGTGGAAAATAGAGTTAATCGTTCAGAAAATCCTGCCCTGTATGCTGATAGCCTGAAGGAGCTGGCATTTGGTAGAAACTTAAAAAAGATACCTGGACTTAGATATTCCATATTTAGTCCTGAGTTGGCCTTTGTCTGAATTCACCATTTCTGAATAAAGTAACATCCTTGGTCTGTTAAATCACCATGCCAACACTCCATCTTCTGTTTGTTCATACACCTAAACATATATGTAAAATCATACCTAAAATTCCTAGGTTTATTTACATGTAAATAGTTGCATTGTAGCCCTGTAGGTACAATAGTACCTTCTTGATGATAAAAACATGATTGTTCAAACAGAGCCTGTTCTCCTCCTGTAGTTTCATAGGATCTGTTCATGAACTGTATGAAATGAAAGGCAGCACCTATGGAGCAGTTAAGTCTAAAACCAGCTAAAGTGGAACTTCCTCCATGCGTCTTACAGACATGTCATGCAAAGATGATACTGGACTGTCTTGGTGTTTTACCTGCAAACCTGTAGTCAGCTTAAAAAGTCATTAGAATTCAGATCTTCTAGCAAATATGTGTTTATGTTAATATCTCCCTAATAAAAGTGAGACTAAATCATATATAGCAGAGTCTGGAAGCTGTGAGAGTAGAAGTACTTGTACTGAAACCAGTTTATTATCTTGAATTCTTGAATTGTCTCAAACTTCAGTGTGCCATGTAGGTGGGAGTGGGCACTGTTATCAGCTGCACACAGAAATCAAGTAGTAAAAGAAATGTCATGCCTAGAATATATTCTTTTTGACTAAAACTGTATGAATGAAAAAAAGGTGTAAAAAATGTTGGCTTGGCTACCAGTTACTAAGGAAGAATGTACTGAATCATGAAGAATAATTCCTAAAGTTTCTTTGAGGAAAGAGTTTAGTTGAAATCTATGCAAACCTGGAGGTCCGACATCCTCAAAGGTAAAGTTGTTTTATAATAATTACCGTAAATATTAATTTAATTTCAAAAGAAGTGAAGGTGTTCTTACATTTGTCATTGCAAAGCTGAGTTAATGAAAGAACTTTACAACCACTGTCAATAGAAAGTATGTATAGATTTTGAATGTCTTTGACTATAAAATAAAAGTTCGCTTTGTGAGGAATTTCACAAAATCAGCATTCTAATGATAGCAGTTTCAAACTCAGTCTTATCTACCTGCTTATCAAATACCAATTAATTTGTTGGAGACATGTATGCCAACATAAATTCATTGCCACTACAAGCTCAGTCCTGTATTTGTTATCTTTTTGACACTGTAGTTTATGTGACACCTCTGTCCCATTAAGTGATGTGATCCTTACATACAAGAATGATCCCCTGCTTTGATAACTGTCTCAGTCTTGTAACAACATCAAGATTATTGAATTAATAGAATGATAATGGGATTCCATAGATCTTGTTAAAACCGTATTCCCTTGATATTGGATAGTTAGAGTGTGGTTTATTTCCTATTTTTATTATTTATGTAGCTCTTCCAGTTCTCTTTGAACAGGGGAGACAAATAAAAGTTAAAAGAATGTGTTTATATATTTCAAACTTTGGGGTTTTTTTACTATAATATGTAGCATGTTTGGCATTTGGTGTGTATATAAATAATATGTAAAATATGCATATATAAATAAAATGTATTTTTAACTGCCATATTGGGGCTTAGATATACCTCATCATTTAACACTTCAGTATGTTATGTGAAGACTTTAAAATACAGTATAAAGGATTATGTGAAAATTATGTTACAGAAGGTGTGGTGGAGCATACTGGGAAGTTACACAATATAAAAAGCTTGCTATAAAGTGGTTTAAGATATTAAAAGCCAGATGTTCACAAATCCAGCCTGCTAATCCTTTTGGCCAAGTAGATATAACATTATGTACTTCATTCGTGATACTAACTTCTAGGAATTTCAGTTTCTTTTCTATGTTACACTATCATGCTTCCAAAAGCGTACCCTAGCACATGAGGCGTTTGTGTTCCATGGTAAAAACTCTGAGGATTTTGTAGAGATACTGAAGTAACAAGCCACGGTGCTGCCGTTATAAATATTTTGTTATATTATTCTTGTGGTTCTTCATAATTGTCTTTACATCCTCAATGTATAAAAGACAAAGAAATGTTAGACGCTAAAGAACTAAATCCATTCCCACAGTATATGTTACTGCATATATAGATTTTATTCAAGGTGAAATCTCCTTCCTTTTAATGTTCCATAGACACTGAAGTCTAGATGGTTGGAGTGAGTTGAGGGTTGTGCAGATTTTTTTCCAAAGATCTGTGCACTCACTTCTCCCACCAGATTCATTTCCAGAACCCACACATTGTGCTGTTATCTGCAAAGCAGTGGGGAGAATATAACTGAGAAATGTTATTTTCTCAGTGCCTTTGCATCCTAAATTGGAAGATTGGGTTTGACGTTATGCAACAATTGACACTGTGGTTTTCTTTAAAACTCATTCATTTAAGAAATTGCTTTAGGACATCTTACACTGGGCAAAATTTAGCAAGAGTGTGTCTTTTACCACTTTAATGAATTTGCCATTCAGAAACTCCCAGTAATGACTGGGTCATCACTACTGACTAGAAACAGATAGAGAGACAGATAGATGTATATATACATTTTTTAAAAGCTCCTAAAGCTTTTCTCTTTCCCAAAGAAAAACAGTTACCTTAAACCTTTTCAGCAACTCTATAAACAAGAACATGCCGACAGCATGTCCTCTCCTATTATCTGAGTGCACTGTCTGTGTTCTCCTTCCATGTGTAAATCCTGCTCTAATTTCTTTGTGTTTGTTGCTACTGTTTGATATTTGTATAGGGTTCATAAAGTTTGTAGAGAAAATAAAAATAACTAACTTTATCATAATCCTTAACTGGTTTTTCAGTTGAGCCAACCATTCACATTTCTACTCTTCCTCTATTTAAATATTTCTTCTAGCCATTGTTGTCTTGAAATGGAGTATGAATGCCCATAACGTAGAAAACTCTTCAGAGAAGATAAGCTTGAGTTTTCTTTACCACATTGATAAAATTATATTTTTTATCCTCAGGAGGGTTTGCCATGGCTGGGAATAGTAACTATTCCACTGAAAGAAGCAAGAGTGTAGTGAAAATTCTGAAATTTCTTATCAATAATAATAAAATGTATCCAACATTGACTATTTCATTACAGCTTCATTAAGTACTCCATTTATAACATCTTTTATTGTCACTTTTCAGTACTAAAATGCTCTGAATTTTGTTACATTAATTTTGTATCAAAAAATATTATTTTGAAGAAGTTGAAACATTCTTACATTTTCAAAAAACCATTGTTAGTACTAGTTTTTCAAGGCTGTATAATGTCAAAGTCAGGTTCACCTCAAAGCAAAACTTTAAGTTTTGAATTTCCTTCACTAATATTCTTATAAGAACACATTGTAGAAATTTTAAGTGAAAAAACAAAAGTTGAATTGCTCATAAGCAATATTTGTAACCCTTCAGATTTGCTTGTGAATTGCAGAAGTTGCTTTTCATGCTGTTGGCCAATGCTCATGTTTTATGTTTCAGAACTGGATTGTTTTCTGCCTATTTGGGCAAGAGCAAAACTTTGTTATAGGACCTGCAAACCTTTATTATATTTAACTCTTGGTTTATGAAACGCTAGTTTTGAATGTCCTTGCACTTCTGAATGGAAAATAGTTTTTCAGTTATCACTTTTAATTTAAAGTAAGTGTCTTGCAGACTGGAAGAGCTGTGGAAGCTCTGGTAAAATATAGAAGGTGGTACACGATCTTTCATTAGGAGTGCTATAAACACTGTATGTATGTGAACTGTATTAATGTCTTTTATCAAAAGGAAAATATTCTGGGTCATGCAGTGTCACTGTTGAGCGGCTAGCTGAGGACTGACCCAAGTTCTCAGACAAGCGAACAGAGGAGAAAAGGAACTTTATTGTTTTGAATTCCATATATATAGAGTCTACAGAAGTGCCCCAGATTGGTCAGCCCGAGACCTCCCCCTAGGCACAACTGGCCAAGCCCGAACTCACTCAATCCGGAGAAACTGTTTGCAAAACATCCAAACTTTATCTTGTTTATGAAATATAGCAAAATGTTCCCACGGGAAGAACCTGTGCTAGCCACAATGCAGTATTTAAATTAATAAGTCTGGGTTTTGCTAAGCCCAGGTCTTGAAACAACCCTCAGTCCTGAGGGCAGTTCTAGGGGCAGTTGTTGTTCTTGTCAAAATTGAGGGCAAAGCTGGTGCTGAGTTTATATCACTGATGATTTCAGAAGTGGGTTGGGTGTTCAGGTAAAAATGTGCATTTTCTTATGTGTATAAGATACATTGTAAATAAATACTGGTGAAGTTTTAACTAATATGGCAAGAAGTAAGAGAGTAGTAGTGGAAAGTGGTGTTTCTGCCATTCCATTCCAAAATATGTATTTTTTCAGTAAATGACATTATTTTTTCCATCATTAATTGTGTCTTTGAAAAACATTTACAGATTTTTATACTTGTATGTACATATATACAGACAATAATTGGCTTTAATTGATGCAGAGGAGATTTCTGTTATATGTTGGATAATTTTAGGAAATAAACACAGTAAAAAAGCTGGAATAGGAGGTGTTATGGAATTACTCTTTCTTAAATTTTTCTTAAATGTTTTAGAGAAATGTCTGTCAGAAACAAACCCATTTATTCTGCTTTTGAAGAGAAAGATGGAGTAGTTCACTTGCCAAAGTGTCTTTTTGTTCTGCAATTTGCATAACAATTTTTATCAATAAATACTTTTACTTCAGTTTATTTCTTTTAAATAAAATTCAAATTAGATTGCTATTCAATGCTTACAACAATTATGCCTGTATGTATATTTAATGAACATCAGTTCGTGAGGTTTTGCTGTGAGTGATCCAAATAGTGTAACAAAGAAGTTACATCTATTATTCTTAGAATAAGTATCTTCCATTAAGATAGTCTCTGAGTAGTTTCTAAAGCTAAAACAAATTGAGAGTTAAATAGAAGTTTGTACAGAAAACATTTTTAACAGAGGTCTGTGTCTCAAATGTTGCAAAAGGTTCTGTACTTATTTCAAATTTACGCAATGATATAAGTATTACTGAATTTTCATAGGTTCAAAGCTTTGTTATTAATTGATTTTGTGCCTAGAGAGACAAACAAAAATAAATTCTTCCAAATCTATAATTTTCAGGGATACTGTGTTCAGAGGGCTTTGGAAAGTACTGCTTTGTTAAATGCTAGGCACTTTCATGAAAAAAGTTTTGAAAATATTTAAAAGAAATAAGGACTTAAAAGCTTACAGCTCTCGAAACAACATAGAGGTGTTTCCACCTGCTTCTCCATCCTGGGGCACTGTTTGCTCTCTAAGTTACAGGGAGTAAGGGAGTCAAATTCCTCCCCTGTCAGCCCTAAAGCAGGGAGAAGAACCAGCTGTGAGTCTGCTCCTGAAGCTGATGGAGTTGCTGGCACTTGCCAGCCCAATGCTGAGCCACAGTGGAGCAGTTGAGAGAAAAGACTGATTTTTTGGAGCCTGCTGGTTAGCCATCAGTCCTTATCAGTGAGCCCCTTCAGTGCAGGTCCCAGCTGTGGTTTCAGGCCCTGTCCAGGTTCTCCCCTTTCACTGGGAAAAGGGGAGGTGGGACATGGCCCTGGCCATTGCAGCCTTTAAATGAAATGCAGTATTCTGTCTTTTATGTCTTTTCAAAGGAGTCAACATTTTCAGTGTAAGAAGTGTCAAAATATTTTCTTCTTTCTTATTTGCTTGTCAGAACTGGTTTTTTTTCCCCTATCAATATGCAATTTTATGTGGTTTACATTAATTCAAACTTAGGGTGTTGTTTCATACAGTGTTTGATTTGATACGTGCTGCTACTATTTTTGACTGAAAGGATGGTGAATTCAAAACATTGTCCCTTGTAGGCCTATTAAAGCTCTTCAGTTCCCTATAAATGTTGCGTCATAAGAACTTCAAAAATATGCATTCTGTTTAGTAGTCCTGGATGTGCTATATATGTTTTTTTCTGACAAGCAGCGTCCAATATCTAGTAAATCATGGTTCTAAACATTTTTTAAAAAGATAAATAATACTTTTATAAACACATAGTGAAATCCTTAACAAAAATGCATTAAGAAATATAAAAAAAAATTAAGGTAGGTTAATGTAGATATGTTCAAACAGTGAAATAATCAAACTATTATCAGTATATAAGACTAAAAAAAATATGTTGCTAGGTGCTGCACCATTTTTATGATTCCTCTTGAGAATGACTTAGCTTAAATGAAGGTTCTCTGCCAGTTTTATTTAAAGATCCATACTTAAAAATGACTAATTTTATAGCATGTATTTTCTGTTTATGTGCCTGTCAGTTTTAAACAGCCTTTTATATGCAAATGCACGATGACAGCTCTATATTCTGTGTCATTTCATCACTAGAGTTTTTCACGCTATTGGAATAATCCCTTAAGAGATATTTATAGAGTTTTTACTGTTATTTTGACAAATCAGACATTGTTATAAAGTGATAAAAGAAAGTATTTCTAATGCTTTTTGCATTAGAAGTTCTAAACTTTTCTAAAAACATTATGTATGTTTCCTAGTTCTATTTTAGTAAACCTTTTACAGAAATTGTGTCTTTCTAGTTCCAATTTCTATGCTATGAAAAATCTGTTCTTGGAAGTTGTTTCTAAACAGGTGTATCAGTAAAGATCTATCTTTATTGCTCCTTCAGTCATTTCACTGTATGTGACTATAGCCAGCTGTGTGTTCCATTAAGTCATGAATATCATATGCTTTTCCAGTGCTAGATGTGGCTCCCCTTAGAGACAGATCATTTGCCTGTAATTATCAAAGTAAACAAACTCTGGTTAATTATCTGTAATATTTGTAGTTTGGAAAACTTACTGCCTTTTCATGGGTGATGTGCATTCAAGGTAACAAGTGTGGAGGATTTCAGCTGTATTGTCCATTTCAGTGCATGCCCAAGCAGTGGCTGAAACATAGAGTGGTTTGGGTTTGAAGGAACCTTAAAGATCATCTGGCTCCAGCCACCCTGCCATGGACAAGGACACCTTCCATTAGACCAGGTTGCTCAAAGCCTCTTCCAATCCAACCTTTAACACTTCCAAGGCTGGGGCATCCACAGCCTCTCTGGACAGCCTGTTCCAGTGCCTCGCCACCTCACAGTAAAGAGTTTCTTCCTAGATCTAAATCTCCCATCTTTCAGTTTAAAGATATCTCTTCTTTAAGATATCTACGGGATAGAGAGCACTGTAATTTCTAAAGAAACCTGTAAATTCACATCATCCCTAGGTAGCGCTTCATATTTTGGCACTAAACCTGCAGACTACAAACAAATTGAAAAAACAAAATAAAGTATTTTCATAGTCTTGAAAAAACCCCAAAATATTGGCAGGTGACATAGAAAGTCAGTGAAAGGACAGAGACACTCACCTGTGTCTAATGAAGGAGGTGACATTTCAGTAAATGGAAGGTACTTAAATATATGCTGTGCGTTGGCAGTCTCCCAAGACTGCTGATGGAAGTGTTTCTGGGGAAAGGAGCAGCGTATTGAAGAAACTGCTGCTTTGAGCTGTGTTGTGAGAGTGGAACTGGGAACTGGCTAATGCCTGGTGGGAGGCACCAGGATAGCAGAAACTTTCAAACAATACCAACTGCTGAAGCCATGGGCAGCTCTCAGGTCTCTCCTTCACAGATGTTGTGAAATTATATTTACCCCAGTTTATCTGCAGGGCTTTTTTTATTATTTTCTGGATGTCTCTGTGTTATTTGAATTAGTGGTGTAAATTTTCTGTTGCTTGAGAGCAGCATAAGATGCACAGGACAGTTTTTCTGCCGCTATCACCCAGGAGCCCTGTGGCTTTTCAAATGAACTGTCAAAAAGTCCAAATTCACCTTGCCTAACCTAGAGCATTTAACTTGAGGAACTCTTGTTAGAAGCAAAATCAGTCTAACCTGTGTCTGTGGTAGAAAACAGAGACAGGCTTAGACAATGCTGGTTTTACAAGGATGGAAGTAGTCAATGGATTTTCACATTGTCTTCTGTTGCCTTTAGACAGTGCCCAGGGCTAGCAGACATATCAGTAAGATGCTTAAAATGTTATCATACAAAACTGGCCCAAGTCACTGGTACATACACTGGTACATGAAATTTTTTATGTTAATATTCTAATGAGGTACTTTTCAGGCTCAGATGTCTAATAGATTACTGATGCGATACCTTTGTGTATTCATCTGAGAGAAAGAGAGGGAGCTTTTGCCATGAGAAACTCATCTGTTACAGTTCATGTTTTCCATTGGATCTCATTTCTGTCCTTCAGTACTTTTGATCTCTGTAACCATTTTTCTCTATTAGATGACACTTAGGAAATTTCCTAATTAAAGTCAACCAAAATACATTTTATTCTGTTATTCACTTTTTATATTAATTATTTCTGAAAAGACTAAAAGGTACTCATGCTAATAACCATGTCTTTGCACACCAGGGCAGATCTGACCACAGTCCTGAAACACTGCATTTGATATACAAATAGGTGTGTTTGTATGATGAAACAGCAAAACAAAATCAGGCATACAAAAATGTCTACTCTGTATATGCATATGGCTGTAATTTCAATAGAACAGGAAAATTTAAAACCCTCTTATTCATATAACATATCACAAGACCATGAAATGCTGCAGTGGTCTCTAGCTGGCTAGAACATTAAAGCAAGTTACTTTCATGTGCCACTGCAAATGCCTGTGCCTATGCAAAGCACATTTTGCTGCAAGGAAGTGAGTAGTAGATGGTTATGTGTATCCCAGTACTTGTGTATACAGACATCAGAACTGCGATCCTTGCAAATTTTGAGATTTTTCAACTTGAGTAATTTAAACTGGGGTGGCTTCCAGGTACTTTTATACTTTCCTGAACCTGGTTAGCATAGGCAGCATGAGGCCTTGTGTAGAGACTTTGGGTGCACTCCATCTCTTAGCAGGAGTAATTATTTTAAAATGTTTGTTACAGCCAGAAAGTAGTTAGGACATTTTGACTTCATTAAACATATTGGTAGAATCAGAGCTGTTGTATGACTGCTGTTTATCAGATAAAAACTAAGAATTATGTTAGTTCTCCACTGGCTCTCCTTCTAGCGTATGTTCATACGCTAGAAGAAGTTCATGTCTTCTCTCCATATTTTCTCCAAACCTTTTGAGAGCATTTTTGTGAAATACCTCCATATAATGAAAAAAAACCCCAAAACCTAACCAACAAACAAAAGCACACCAAACCCCATATCCTACACCAAATATTATACTTTGTGTAATTTATTTTTCTTCTAAAAAGTCTTGTATGTGCTTTTTTACTGGGACTGTTTCTTACAGAGGTGTGAAGTGCATATATTAATTCACTAAAGATTTGTTAATCTATTTTCCTCATATCCAAAAAAACATGTCATTATACACTCAAAAGACATATAAACAATAACTACTGAAAAATTGTTCTAAACTGCACTGCACTGTTTTAAGAGTTTTAATTAATGAAAGCTCTTTTCAAATTGCTATAGAAAGGTCACGTATAGAAAGGTTCACGTAAATGTGAAAAAATACACAGCAGTTCCTGGCCTGATGAGTGTTTTCTTGCCCTAGTTCTGGCATCTCTTGACAGTGATGGTCACTGTTTCTGTTGTCTTGTGCTGTTTTAATCTGTGGCTGTTCAGTGGTGAACACTAATAGTAATACTTAGAAATGACTCAGTGACTGCATCGTCTCCTTACTCTCTTTACAGCCAGCTTTACCCATTCACTGTCTCACAGTACACAAAATTAGTTTTCTTGTAGAGAAGAGCTCAAAAGCAGCTTGCTTCATCTTCTTGAAGAAGCAGATGGTTGGGTTACAGACCTGCCTTCCATGATTGCTGGTATGGCCCCCTTTTATCACAAACTGATCAAAAGAACCTAAAAATGAACAGATAACAGATTGTATTCAACCACCAGACAGGGAAATAGGTGAATTGGATTAATCTCAACACTTCTTGAAAGCCTGAGAATTGTCCACATGTCAGGTGCTCTTTGGGCCAAATGATAGTTTTTATTGCTTAAATTTGACTGAGATCCATCCATTTTACCCAGAGGTAGGAGCAACTAACACCAGTTAATCCCCATGCATTCCTGGTGAATGTACATAAAGCTACAGAGTACTTGTCAGCCTTGACAGGGTAAATGGAGGACTATCCTATTAAAGGATACTTTGGCTGAGATCAAAAAATGTTTCTTTTATCTCTGTCTCAATAACATCCATAAGATATGCTACTGATATGCTTGGATATTCTATTTTCAATCTCCTGCACCTGCAGCAGAAGTGCCTTTGCTATGGCTGCCAAGATCCAAAGGAGAAGGGGCAGGATTTGGAATGGAAATTTTGGATATGTTGTGCGGGTCTTGGGCAAGGTGGCAGTGATACCCAAACCATTGTGATCCAGGTAGTCTTAACCATTCTATCTGAAAGAGCACTTAACTGGGGTTTTTACATCTTGATTGCAAGGGTTACAAGAAAGAATAGCTCCCTAACCCACATGCTGGCCACAGTTTATGCACAGAGTATGTTTATGTGAGCTGAAGATAAAAATTTTTGTCTGCCATTTGGACCCATGTAAAGTTATCTTTATTTTGTGTTGGTGATAGCTCTATGTTGCTTGAAAAATGGGGATGGGGGAGGGGAGGGAAAAGAGTAAATCATGTTTTCAACTGTTCATTTTAATAAATATTTCTTAATATCTAATTGATCCCAAGATTAGGCATAGAACATAGGCAAGCTATTGTGCACATTTAGGCATATAGCAGTGTAGACAGAATTTACATGGGCATACACAGCAGCTGGAGAAAGCCCTGGCTCCTCCTATTGATGGGGAGCCAGGTTTTCTGAGAAACATGCAAGTGAAAATTGCACTGCCTTTTCCATAATTTTAAACTCAGGGGAAAGGTGCAGAACACTAAGCCATGAGAGTGCCTCACTGCACAGAAAAGCATCAACCTACATAGATGTGAATGTGTGTTAATTATACATATATCCTTCAGTTGGACTCTGGCTTGGGGATTGTGTGGCTTTTAAAATCATAGTGCATAGATGCTGGTCATGTATGTTCTAATAATAGCAATCTCTGTATTTTTAAAAGAGACCCTTATTCATTCTCCCATTTTTGCACTGGGTATAATTCTTCATTTTAGTTCCCCCACTGGTTGGTGAAAAGACAGGAACACATTTCAAGTCAATATTTCAAATATTCAAGATGTAGTTGAGCTGAATTATTGTCTGATTGTGTCTGGGTTTCTGTTTACTATTTGAAGACTTTTTTGGGGGAAGTGGGGTTGCCACCATTTTGTATCTACAAGTTTCACACTCTGGAACTTCAGGCTGGAAAATGGCAAAAGAGTTGTTGTGGTGAGCTGGGAAAGATACTTACCTTGGCTAGTCTCTACTTCCCCTTAAAGCAGAAACTCTTAGAGGGGATCGGAGCAATTATCCACTTAGTGAAGATCTAGAAATACAGATGAGAGCCTTCAGCTTGTGCACATTTTACAGCATAAACAAAATGCAAATGCAGAAATTTTTAAGGACATAGTAATTGAGTTTATTGGGATGGAGTTGGATTCAGGCATGTGGGGAAGAAGTATTTAAATTTGTTTGGATGGATTTTGTTGGAAAATTAGAGTATCAAATTAAATTGCTTTAAAATACAATGTGCTATTGGAATTTTTTTAAACTAGTAGAAAACAAGGTCACCCAAGGTCAGCAGTTTGCTGAATTTTTCTAAGGCTGTCTTGTGCCCACAGAGAATTGAAACATAGCAATAGTAAAATAATCCCATCATTAGAACAGTATACTGATTTTTTTCAAATTGTTATGTAAGATTAATAAAACATTTTAATTTCTACCTTTTGATGTATATAAGGACCATCTGTAGGTGTTGAAGTTCTGGTTTGAAAGCATACAAGACATTCCACTTTCAGAATAGTTTCAGTGGCTCCAAGTGGCTACACCTGGCTGGTTCTTTTCTTCTTCACTTCTGTGGGGTTCACTCATGCACTGCTGTTTTGTTCTGCACTCTAAAGGAAAGGAAGTCTTCTCATCACCAAATGTGGTAACATGCCCACATCGGGAGGTTCCTTGTGTGATTCATGGAGAGAAAGCTCTCACACAGAACAATTCCAAATTCAGAGCAGAGCTCAATTTATTCATTCTGAATTGCCATCTAAAAGAGCTTCTCTCTCTCTTAACTGTATAAATACTATATAGACACTCCTAATTTATACTGTTAAAGTTACGGGCTGTGGTTTTCCTGGCTACAAGCAGTCTGCATACTTGCTGGCATTGTCTTCTGAGAGGGAAACAGTGCAGATGGATTGGGGGTTCCTGAAACACAAATAGTACAATACTTCTGGAAAACTGATTTGGTTGGTAAGCCATATAGTCCTTGGGCTTTCTGTAGGTGTTGTAGTTCATGGTGATGGTAATTTTTCACGTGTATTGTAGCTCATTAGAAACTGGACTGCAACTTGAAGTATTACTGGCCATCAAATAGTTTCAGACATCAGGTGGGTGTCATTGACCTTAGGCAAACAGGTATTGTTGCCCTAGAACTTCATACGCCATTACTCACATTTCAAGTCCATAAAACTTTACGTAATGTTTGTTCTTGAAACACTTTTAAACTGGGAGACAAGTTAAAATTTCTGGTTTAATTCTTGTTACTGTAGCATTTGAAATGCATGCATCAACGAAGAGCTGAAGTAGACATTGTACTGTACACATGAATCAACTCTTACCTTTCATACCTTACCTTTCATACATGTTTGTATGGCAGAGGGAAAAAGGCAAATTGTTTTCAACACAACATGGAGGGGTGTCAGTAGCCTTTGATCTTTTTGCTCATCCAGTTTATAGGTTTCTGTGTTTGAAACTTTCAGCATTTGTGTGTCTGTTCATTACTGCTTCTCTGTGGAAAAAGTGGGATACCTTGGGCAAGTTCACTTCTTCCCAAGGATTCTCACTGCCTCTAAGACTTGAAAGTGCAATTTGCTGTAAAGCACTAGGTAACAACATAGAATTTGAAATCCATTACTCTCTACTGATAAGGTTTATCCTGAAGAACCTTTATGTACACTGACCATGGCTTGGAAAATGATATCACAAAATCAGAATGTTTTTTTTCATTCAGCTGTAGTATTATATTCAGTGTAGCAAGAAATGGTTTTGCATGACAGTACACATGTAAATGTCAATGCATATGTCATTTACAGTTATCTGGGTGTTCTGTGAGATTCACAGTGATCGTGCTGGAGAAAACTGTCTCTGTTACACTAAATAAAATGTGCTTAGTAAAAATTGCTAGCAATTTTTT
Source organism: Entomyzon cyanotis (assembly GCA_024500445.1). Classification (NCBI taxonomy): domain Eukaryota; kingdom Metazoa; phylum Chordata; class Aves; order Passeriformes; family Meliphagidae; genus Entomyzon; species Entomyzon cyanotis. Next base: position 32,921,877 of record JAKEPQ010001018.1, read on the forward strand.
TTCTAGACAGATAATGACATGGTAAGAATACAAAATAAAACTACCAGAAACAAACCATTTCTCAAGCAGTAATATCTATGGGACAAGTGATCTAAATTGGTGGAACAAGGAGAGTTCATCACTGCACTGCAAAAGGACTTGCAATATAACCTAAAGGCAAGTGAAATACTGATTCCAAGCTTTGAAATAACAGCAACAAATTTACCTACAGACAGAAGATGCATGGAAGCAATAAACGAATTATACAAGTCTTACACACGCAATCTGATTATTCTGACCAAAGTGTTAATTGGATCCTAACTGCCAGATCTGATATCTGTAGTCTTGTAGTGGGAACCTTTCAAAGTGATGAACTGTAATTCACTGAGCTGCTTGAAGCACTTGTAATTTACTGCATGTCATGCTATGAAGAGCCTGACCTAATGGACTTTACATTACCTGTAATGCTGGAAACCTTTCAATGAAACTAGTTGGTAAAAAATAATAGAGGAGGCCTATTCAGAAAGATGGAACAAAACTACATTTTAAACACTGTTTTATATCCATATAAAAAGTTGGTCATTAAACAAAAGATGGGCAACTCAAGTAAAATATTTAAACTGGAATATTTCTCAGTGGTGAGGT
>JAKEPQ010001018.1:32927500-32942500 GCA_024500445.1 Entomyzon cyanotis
TTTAATTTTATTTAGCAGGATTTATAAAATAATCCAAAGAAATGAGGAACAGCCTGCAACAAAAAAATTAGAAACTTCAAAATATCCGTGGATATCCATCTGGGTCCATCATGGGGCCAACAGATTTGTATGTTCTTCAGAGGCTGCCCCACTCATTGTGTTTTGTAGGATTGCATACCCAGTCATCTTCATGGCAATGTTAGGAGTTCAATTTCTTTGAGGATGCCGTGTGACAAATAGGTTAAAGCCATAAATCATGTTTCAATTTGTCACTTCAATTTTTCGTGAGAGGTTTGACAAAGAATTTTGGGGAGTTTGTGGTCTGCTCAAAGGAATGACCCTGTCTCTTCTCTGGGTCACTCTACCTGAACTGATTTTAGATGCATTGAGAAATTTCCATGAAAAAGAGATTGTCTCTCTGCTACATTTTTGTAAAATCAGATTGGAAATCTTGAAAAACAGAGACACTAAATCAAAGAAATATAACTAATGCATATAATTGGCCATAAAATAGCAGGTATTGGATAGTCTTCCAGTCCAGATAGCACAGTAACACTATGCCAGTAAGGAACAGAGTACAGTCTGGTGTATCACTGAAGGCTGTGAAATGTACCAATTTATCTTACCTAATGGTAATTAGAGAAATCTCTTTGCTTACTGCAGTCTGCTAATGTAAATTTCAAGCAGTTTTCAAAATGTCTTGTCCTTTATCTGTGGGAAAGAATATATGTATAAGGTGTGATACACAAATATGTATCATCATATAAAATTCTTCTAAAGGCAATATTATCTACATAAATCTGTATTTTTACTAATGATCTTGACTGCCAGGTTTTTTGGTGCTTCTGTCTATCATCCTGAAAAGCAGGTATATTAGGTCTCTAGCTTATACAGTTGAAAGGAACTGTTGAAAATTACAGGAAAAACAAATTTTGAGAGAAAGGCTGTCAGAATGCAAAGCCGATGTGTCTCCAAGTATAAGAGCATTTACGCAGTTAGGAAGGTTCAGATCAGATACTGCAAAAGCTAACAAAAATATGCCTGGTGAAGGGGAATCTGTATTTCAGACTGAGGAGTAGAGGACTTTTGTAGCATCATGAGTCTTGCTAAATATCTTACTGGCTGGAGTCTTTAGCACAGACTGTGAGCAAATCAGTGCCAGTTACAGAGTTAAGTTGATTTTCACTCTGTTTAGATCAAAAGTTTTACATGTGTGTTTGAATATACACAAGCTGGGAAGGATAGAAGGAATGTAAAGATAAAAGTGCAACATCTTCATATTTTGGTACGTATTATATTAAGTAAGCATGTAAGTGTTTGGAAAGTTCTTGCAGGGTTTGAAGTTTAAAGGTAACGGTTTAATTGGGAAAGAATCCATCTTCCTCTCTGCCTTCTAATATCTGTGTGACATGTGGCAGTTGCGCAGCATCACTTAGATAAAATTGTTACAAGAAGACAAATTCAGATCTCAAGTAAACAGAAGAAATTCTTAGTGTTTCCAGAGGGAATTGAAGAGTGACTCCAGTCAGTGAATTTTATTCTTTGCTCATGCATCCCAAAGTTGTAAAAACCTGTTTGTCTTGCCTTTAGGACTTGCTAAACTTAGAATGAAACATTATTGTATAGAGGTGTGATTTTTCCTATGCTGCAAAACTAGACGTTACAAAGTGTAACAATCAGAAATAATCATATGAAAGTTAGGCATCTACTCGAAGGGAGTCTTCACTCAACGGTGAGACAGACATATTCACAGTGTGGCCTTAGTTCCATGTTAAAATAAATGCCTAAACTAAACCAGATAAACTTTGCTCATGATTTCTTTATTCTATTGACAATGGAAGGAGTACAGTGATAGGTGAGCTTAAATTCCTCCTCACAAGTTTTTGAGTGGCAATCTCGTTTGTCTTTTCCATTCGTATTTTAGAGTAAAACCTTCAGAATTTTTATTATTAAAATTTGTTTGATGTTTGAAAAGGATTATCAGACTTTTTAGTAAAGGCTGGTATGTTTACTTTCAGACTCTTAATTAGTCAGTGTTTTAAGACCATAGTTTATGCTGTGATGAATTGTGTGAAAAGTGGCACTCTGTGTAATATTATATGAGGTAATTTCTTCTAAAAGTAAATTTCAGCAGACTTATGTTTCTTTTTTCCTCTGTTTCATTTTTACAAAGTCTTTTGGGATAGATTCAAGTAATAGAAACATTACAAGAGTTTTTCCTCTTAAAATTGGCTCATTATTTAATTTATTAATAATAATATTATTTTTGCTGATTTACAGAAGACTGGAATGTCCCACAACATCTCACAAAGCAGTATTTATATGCCAGCTTGCTATTATATACAGAAAAAACATTTAAATTTTGCTAGACAAGTGAATGGCTGCTTTTTCATGGTTGGAAAGCCTGGCTTGCTGACAGCTGTTGACCATGTCCTGGTTAGCTGGAGCAATGGTCTGACATTGTGTTCCTGCCACAGCGCTTGACAAACACCCCAGGCTCTGTCATAGGACTTTTCTCTCCTACATTCAGAATGAAACACACTTGCTGTGTCTTTCCAACTCACACATATATTCCTGAGAATATTATCCCAACTTTCAGGTTTCAGTTAGGAGTACTGAGAACACAATTCTCTCTACAGAGACCAGGTGACTTAGGTGGCAGCCCCTGCTGTGTACTCTGATATGTCCGTGACATTTTTATTCCTGTGTAAATCAGACCTTCTTAAAAGACTAGCTGAGCAAGAAAGTTTGTCTTCTACCGAAGTGATGTGTTATGCAAATTTTTTTTAGGCTGAGTGTCTTTATTGTGGAAAACATTTACTGCTTTAAGAAACTTATTTTACTGTCTGCCTTAATCATATCATTTGAAACGGTCTCAATAGATTTTTCTATTCGTAACATTATGACATTTGATAAGATGATTGATTATGAAGTGTTGAGAGCCCTGCCATGTGATCATTTATTTTTAAATGCACATTTGTACTAGCCAATGCTTAAATTTCTTGCAGGAATACATAAGAGATGTGAAACGTAAAGCTTGAGTCTGATCGAAAATGATGCCTCTGGAAATAGAGTGCCACAGTACTGTGGCCTTAAAATAACAGATTCTGACTGAAAATGGAACTTTGCAGTGATAAATACCATGTAAAAAATTATGGTCCATCTTTGGTACAAAATAAAAAAAGATGTACTGCTGTAGTGCAGGCAAAGTAAAATGTGTTTGACGATGATATCTTTCTTTCCCTGTGCAGGTGCCTGTGTCAGTGGCCATGATGACTCCCCAGGTGATCACCCCTCAGCAAATGCAGCAGATTCTCCAGCAGCAAGTGTTGTCTCCGCAGCAGCTTCAAGCACTTCTCCAGCAGCAGCAAGCAGTTATGTTGCAGCAGGTAATGTGTGTTACCTGCTTTGGACTGTTAGCACAGGGCATTCACACAAATGTCAGCCAGATTTTATGGGTCTTATTTTGTGGTATTCCATTGCTCATTACACCAAAAAGAATGAAAATAAATGTGAAAATTCGCAGTCTCTAATTTTTTTTTTAATTGCAGAAGTGTGAAATTACACTTTGAAACATTAAATATTATATTAAAACCAGCAACAGCAGTGGCAGATGCATTACAAATACCAAACAAATTGATGTTTAAATTTTCAAGTGCTTAGGCACATTTTAATTGTAGACCTGCCAAAGGAAGTACAAATAGAGTTGTAGATAATTGTTGCTTTAAAATTCATAACACTGTAGTGCTCCCTTTAGTCACATAAATGGTATGCGGTTATGAAATTTGAACTTAACAGCTTGTTTCATCAGGGGAAAAGGTTTTTTATTTTGTTTTTTTACATACTAAAAATTTGTCCCAGATAAGGCTAAAATGAAGAAGGTTGCTGTTTCCTTAGCACCAAATCTGTCAGCTAATTGAGAAATACATGAACTTGTTACTCGTACAATAATGATAGTGTCAGTGATCAGTGCCTTGGTGTAACACAGAGTGGATTTTTGGGTGCATGCTTAATTGTCATACAGAAAATGATGTGTCTGTTTGTCATAGTCATAGTTCAATCACTGAACTGTCTGTTTAAACATTTTAATATCCAGTACTGTGATCATTACAGGCAATTCACCTTCAGTTGTGAAGCCAGCATCCTGCTAAGCAGATTGACAGATTAATTACTTTTTTCCCCTCAGAAGCAGACAGTTTTGTTTGGTCTTAGTGACTTGTAGGTTTCTTACAAGTGGATGAGTGCAGCTTCTGATTTGTTATATAGGACGTGTGAGGAACTTAGGCATAGTTATTTGAGGAGTTAATTTGGCTCTTGCATTCCCTTTAGAATACAGATTTTCTATACCCTTCTGTTTAGGATATTTTGGAATCTGCATTGGAAAATTTCAGAACCGCCTTGGAAAAAAATGTATGTAGATCTGCCTCTTCAAATCACATTTTTTTGTTATGAGGTGATTCTTAATGGCTACGCTACCATATGCCAATCTAGAAGAGTTTAGGAGATTTATAATACTTGAAACTTTTGCCTTTATTTATTAAAGTCAAAATGGTTTATTCAGCAACAACTACAAGAGTTTTACAAGAAACAGCAAGAGCAGTTACATCTTCAGCTTTTGCAGCAGCAGCAGCAACAGCAGCAGCAACAGCAACAACAGCAGCAACAACAACAACAGCAGCAGCAGCAGCAACAGCAACAACAGCAGCAGCAGCAGCAGCAACAGCAGCAGCAACAGCATCCAGGAAAGCAAGCAAAAGAGGTAGGAGCTAAGACCCTTGCTGACGCACACTAGTCTGTGCTGTCAGAAGCTTGTAAAAGACCAGTTTAGATCCTTTCCTGTAGCAAGGATGCAGCTATCAAAGATTTGTTCTTATATTTTTACTGGGCTTAATAGCAGTGCTGGTATAATTCTCCTGCTCCCCTTTCTGAGACATAGGATTTGAGCAGTGTAGTGCTGCTGTCGTCTAATGTTCGCTAATGAATCTGAGTGTGCAAAGAATAAACTGTGTGGTGGACTCTGTACTGATTATCCTGTATTCACTGGCAATCTGTGTTGGGGAAGGAGCCTTACTTTGCACAGTGGCACAGCTCAGAAAGCATGCAAATTTAGTCCATGGCTGAAAAAGAGCGATTGAGCACAGATTTCAAAGTCACAGGCCCCTGATTAATGAACTGCTACTGTAGGTTTGAAGTGGCGAGTAGAAAGTTACAGTTTGATGTGCTCATAAATCAACCTGACAAGTGGGTTTCTCAGGCCTAGCTTGCACTTGTCAGCAAACTGCATCAAATATAAACATAATACAAACAAAACATGTTGAAGTAGTTAAATTGATCAGCAGGTATCCTAGACGTTGTCTTCAAGCTGCCCATTATGCAAACGTCGAGGAAGCAGTTGTGACCTCCTGAGGCTTTGTTTCTGTTTGGATTTGTGAATAGAATTTCAGACAGCCATCAACTACGGAATAGAAATTGCTCCCTTATTTCTCCGGAGGCTCTGGGCAATCCACATGACTTGCTCCATTATGCAGTCTGTTTTCCAGTGAGCGCATCAGAAGTTTCTCTTTTCCCCAAACTAGAAAGGAAAGGTCTTCCACAGCAGCTTGTCTTTTTCTGAAGTGTGACTGCCTTCTCATACCCTCCTGAGTCTTTGAAAACTCAAGTTTGTCTTGAAATGCCTCACAAAATTGGAACCTGTACTTTTGCTCCATAATAGGGCATTTCGTTGCCTTGAATGCCATGCTCCTTGTAATATATTCCGACATGAAAAGAGAGTGAGCTAACAGGCTAGTGAAAGGAAGGCTACATCCCAGTTTACTAATAGATCACTGGAGACCATGTTTATGGGCCACTGCAGACCAAACTTAGTCAATTGGAAAAACAAGAGTGCCTTCAAATCACAGGCTGCTGTAAAAAGTTATATGTTTAGCATAGATAAATTTGTTATCATCTGCCATGAGCTGAGCTTTTTTTTTTGTTTGAAACAGCTTATATACTTTGTCTTGACCCTTTTCTTTAGTGTATCATTAAGTGTATCTTGCCATTATCCCTAACACCTAATAGCCTGTATGAATATAATAGAAAATTTCAAACACTTTCACTGCCTGGGTATTCTACAAATAGCATTATTATTTAATAACTGAGATTAAAAGGAAAGAAGTTGATTTTATGTTTTTAGCTTTCTAGCCTTTACTGCGCACTTTACTTTTTGCTGCATTTGCTTTTTCTTTTTCCCCCCTTCTCTTTGTAGCAGCAGCAGCAGCAGCAGCAGCAGCAGTTGGCAGCCCAGCAGCTTGTCTTCCAGCAGCAGCTCCTCCAGATGCAACAACTTCAGCAGCAGCAACATCTGCTGAACCTTCAGCGTCAGGGACTCATTTCCATCCCACCTGGCCAGTCTGCTCTTCCTGTCCAGTCTCTGCCACAAGGTATTTAAGTAATATATGGTTGGAGAAATTTTTAACTTCACAACTTTTTAACCTTTCCTTTTGCATCTGAACTTCAGAAGTTTCCCACTATGACACATAAGCATACTTTGCAATTGAAACTCATATTCATATTACCAAATTCACTGGAGGCTGATAAATTTTACAGCATACTCTTATGGGAAAAAGTGCAGCTTTTTTTAGTGTTTTTTCCTAGATGGAAGGTGCATATTTATTGTGCTGAAAACAATTTCTAATAGCAGCACAATTCAAGCATCACTGCTTTTCTCTGAGGAATCACTGAAATCTGATTTAGTGGAATGTTATTTCATTTAATATAAGCAAACAGGTATAAAATACATCAGACAGTGATATTAAAGCCATTCAAAAACTTACTTTTTTTCTTCTAAGAAAATAAAGTGTTTGGCATTGAAAAGCACTTTGAATCTTCAATTTATGACAAATGAATTTAGGGACAAGCCTTAGGATTTATTTTCTTTTCTATTCCTTTGTATTAAATAGGTTAAATAGGACAACAAGTTTTGAAGGTGGTGATTCCAATAGCAATGAACTATGACTGACAAATAACAGTAAAGACTTTTGAAAAAAAGATTCCTTTTGTCACTTTAATCAGGATTTCTCAATGATGAAAATGAGCTCAAACTCAACTACTTGAAAGAAAATAGGGCACACACTTTTGAAAAGTAAATTAACTTGGAGATAAATGCTGCTTACATTTTAAGATAAGGTCAGTCTTCCCATCTAAAGGACTCTGTCTATAGCCTGTGAGGTATGTGTTTCTGTTTATTTTATCACAGAGAGTTGAACTAAGTGTCTGTCATAAAAATTACACAATAATTTGGTCTCTGATACCCCAGCCTGAAATGAGCATTGTTTAGACTGTGTTCATGACAGGTAACATTATTTTTAATTAGGCTTTATGCATGTAATTAGTTCCTCCGCCAGATAACTATTATGAAATTCAAGCCTCAGAAATCAGGTGAATAAAAGCAGAGTACACAGAATATAGAAAACAGTCTTAAAAAAACTCCAAAACCTCAAACCAAAATAAACTAAAAAACCCCAAAAACCAAAACAACAAAAAAACCAGATATTACAAATAAGTGTGTTAATTTCATACATTTTGTTGTGTAAATAAGCTATGACACAAGCATATCTAAAGTTGTAAAAGCTACAATGAAAAAGAATCCTACTACACTAAATATTATTTTTTGAGAATAGCAATGGGGAGACAAGTTGATTCATAAATTTGGACATGAAAGACTGGTAATGCTGTTTTCTTTTTGTACAATTGGCTTGGACCAGAGTCGAAAAAAAGCATGAAACACAACCTCCCTCCAAACTGCTTTACCTTTTGCAATCCCCACTTGTACCATCTGTTGCAAGAGGAATTCCTCAGGTTTTCTCTCACATTAAGCAATCCCCATAGATTTCCCTCAGCACTCCTACCCAATTGCATTGATATTCATTAGTTTAATGCAACACTCATTCATCCACTTCTAGTATAAAAACACAGAAAAAATACCTTTTTAATAGTTCTTAGGAGAAGTAGTAAACAGTTCTTTTTAAGACCTTTTTTGACTCAAATAATTAAGTCCAACTGAACTCATGACAAAAAGGATTGATACTAAAGAAATAAGAAATTACAAAACTCTACAGTTAAAATATATAGATTGTTTTTGTTGAAGTAAATGAATATCTTTTTTGCTTTTGCCTTGATATTTTTTCATTATAATGAATTATATACAAGTATTTGATTATTCCATGTTTAAATGAAACCTTCAGAATTAAGTTAATACACACTAGATGTGGTAAAAGTATGATTTTCTCCTTCTACTGTGCTGCAAGAGATACAAGATAGTTATACAGAAGGATTTATATGTGTAACACAAATATTTTTATATGCATCCATTCAGATTGCTCAGTTACATAAATGGCTAAAACACTGAAAGTAACACAGGGGATTTGTATTCATAAGTTGTTGGCCATAAAGAGTCCTGTAAACCACAAATTATTATTGGCTGATAATAGAGGGGTAGTGTGGGTAGGGTACATTTGGTAGTGTGAAAAGATGTATGTTACAATTACAGCTGTGAGGTTTGCATATATAAACAGTATTTTCTTCAAGTATAGTTTCTCCCTGTAAAGAACAGGAATGTTTCCCACATTTTCTTGATGGTCAGGTATTGCAAATAAGATATAATAGGTGTTTCAGCATCTATTTTGTGACCAGGTCTTCACTATGCCATATCTATAACCAGTGGCTTGCTGTGAGTTACTTCCGTGTATTGCTGCATTGATGCTAGTTAAATGCAAAGAACTGTAAATCACAGCAGTAAAAAGACCCAAACAAACTAAACAAACAAAAAACCACCAAAACCACAAGTTTTGATCGGTCCGTGTCGGAAAATGAAAAACAGTTGCATGGATGACTTTTATGCATGATAGTTTTATTAAACATTTATTGAAATATAAAAATAGAGTAGATAGAGGTGAAAAGAGTTACAAAAGTAATATCAAAATCCCCAAATTCTTGGTGTCTGTAAATTTCATAGCAAATTAGTATTCGAACTTTTTATTATAGTCTGTAATTTTATTCCACTCTTGGTCCTCTTTTTGATCCTTTCCCCTTTAATATTTTGTGGAGAGGGTATTTTAAGGGTTGTCACAACCCATGAAACTTTAAAACTTACCCTACTTTTACATCCAGACTGAAATGTCTGTCAGCCATTTTACAAGTCTCTTGTAAAATGAGAGTTTGACTTTTTTAGACGCAGAAACCACAAAATTGCCATAATTTACAATTAATTACAAATCTGCTTATTAACTTCATACTTTTTAAGTGCCTGCCCTTAATCCTTTTATCCTAAAAGGCAGCCTTTCAGAGTCCTCTGAAGAAGTGATAAAATTAACCAGCCTGAGCCTAGAGAGAAATTTCTTTCTGATTTTAAAAAAAAAGCCCTAGGTGAGCTGGGCAGCCTGTAGGCACAGCTCCATCCCCAGCAGAAGGGGCAGGCAGGAGATCCCTGCCCATGGCGCAGACCATTGCTCCAGCTGCTCCCAGCCCTCCTGCATTCACTCAGCTTGTACAGCAGCTCTTACCCAGCTCTCACAGGGTCCAAGGTTTGATGATCTCAAGTGAAATTTCTCTCACTAGAAGATGCGATATCTGATTACGTAAACAGATGGTTTTATTCTTGGTTTTAATTTTTTTTCAATACAGAATTAGTTTATTTAGTTCAACAGCAGAAGGAAGGGAAGACTTTGAAGTAAATAATGTACTTTGTATATCATGCCAGCTGAGTGAATACATTATTTCATTTTGATTTGTGATTACATTTGCAGGTAACTGTTATTTACGACACTAAAATGGGTTTTTTGCAGTGTGCTGGAGCATACTTCATGAACTCAGCAGTAATTACTTACCTTCGTTAAACAATTACAACTAGTATTACCATCACTCATGTTACCCATCTCTCTAATGCAGTAAATTAGAGCCTGGCTTCTTTGCTTGCTTCTTTAAAACCTAAGTTTTTGCTGTACAAATATGATATAAACTCCAGTTTTAGGACTTGCAATCAACTCTTTTTCACTTTTTCCTTGGCTGAGTTTGCCAATGGGTGTTGGTATCTAAGGTAAAGAAGCAGGACACAAAGCAGCAGTCTAAAAATGAGGTGCTTTCATAATTAAAAAAAAAAAATCCCCTCCACCCACTTTGTTTCCACACTACCTCCAGAAATTATTATTTCTGTAAATAACTACTAATCTATTTTAATAGCTTTGTAAACTTCATGGTGAGATAGATACTGAGAAGTGTTAAGAAACTTACTGTGCTTTTTCATAATTTTTTGTTGAATCTGTTTTAGTACTCTGAGTTTGTATGTTCTCAAAATAAAACATTTTCTAATAAGTAGATTTTCCAAACAGTCTTTACATCTTTCTACTGTATTTTATTTACCAAACAAAATCTACTCAATGAAAAGTTTGAGTGAACAAATGCTTTCTAGTACTTCTCAGGACCAGAAATGTGAACTCTTTCATAAAAAGAAGTAAAAAAAAAGAAAAAATAGCAGTAATTTGATTCAAAAATCATCAGTATTTTGAATGTTTTGCATTCCAGCAGATCTAGATACTGTGACCATGTGTTACCTAATTTCAGTTGTTGAGATGAAATACAGAAGACAGATTTTAAGATACCTTTGGACCAAACCATGTCAGGCTGAAAAACCTGGCTTTAAAATCATGAGATCTCTGGGCTTCACATTTTTTTCTGCATTTAATCTGGTATTCCTCAAAAGAGAGATGTCAAACTTACAGAGTCTGGCAGTGACGGAAGGTGTATGTATTTCTGATGAAAGAATCTTTCAAAATCTGGGTTTCCTATCTTAGCTGCATGTTTGGTGGCAAGATAAGAGAATGCTCACAGCCCTTCTCTTGCCTGTGTTTTGTAGTCTTTACTGCAGGCAGAAGCATATTGTACTGTAGGTTTCCATGACTTCATGCAAACTTGAGCCAGACAACCCTAACATGTATGTATGAATACATTCAATGAGACGTTGCTTTTTGTGACCTAGGATGGATCCTGGAAACTACAAGTTTCCAAGCTGCAGCCGGAGTGGAGAGCAAGTTTAAGCTCTTTTTTGGTTTATGTTTAATATATGAATTTATGAATTTATGTTTTACTACATGTTGATTGTGCTGGTAAAACAGCATCAGCTTTATTGTTGGCATTAATCCATTAATAACACTGAGCTCATTATATGAAACTCTTTATTTTGTTATATTAGTGGGGCTCTCTTTCATTTTATAGCTGGCTTAAGTCCTGCTGAGATTCAGCAGTTATGGAAAGAAGTGACTGGAGTTCACAGTATGGAAGACAATGGCATTAAACATGGAGGGCTAGACCTCACTACTAACAATTCCTCCTCTACTACCTCCTCCACCACTTCCAAAGCATCACCACCAATAACTCATCATTCCATAGTGAATGGACAGTCTTCAGTTCTAAATGCAAGGCGAGACAGGTAATTCTGATGAGATTTCAACTGTGCTTATCATTTGACATAAAGCTCTTGTATAACATCTGAAGTCACATTATTTCCAATCAAAAATAGCACTTAATACAGGTTACTTAAGAGATCATGGAGACCTGGTTTTTCAGAGTTGTTTATCAATAGGGTGTAATTTTCAATAATGATGTCTAATTGTGCAGACACAACAAAATTACCTGCATGTGGTTTTATAACACATGAACTTATGGTAGCTTGGGTAAAAGTTAAAAATCACAGAATAGAGTGGGATGGTGTAGAGTTATAAATGCGCATTTGTGGGCACTTTTGTAGGTGCATAGTTTCATTTATATTTGAGTTGACACACCTGGCAGTCAGGCCCTTACTGTTGAATCACATCCCGGTTTCATTGACAATATACATCTATATGAGTTGTCAAGGCTGTAATTCAGTGCAAGTATTCTATGTTAAAAGTGCTTCTAAACAATACATTAAAGCAGTTCTCATGTTTGTTTCTTGTGAAAAAAACCACTGAATTTTCCTTCTTTCATGCATGACAGTAATGTAGTTGACATATTTCATACAAATTTTCAGTGGTGTTAGTGTAATACAGTGGAATTCCCCCATATGGATGAAGTTAAAATAATTTTTCAGACACATTGACAGATATTTACTGTTCCTTAATTTCAAGTAATGGATTAAATGCAAGAGGACGTAGTATCTGTAGCACTTACCAGTAAATACATTAGTGTAGTCAGATATTGATGATCTCAATATAATATGAAATTTAATTGTATCTATATACCCTAAATTGTAAGTAATTTTCATTTCAAACAAATTTTCCATTTAATTATTTTTAAACTTATAATATGAGACTATGATTTAAGTATCTCTCATCCTCTTGGGAGAGTGATAACAGTTTTCCAGCATTATTTTGTGTTATTTAAAAATCTGAATACCTTTATAGTAGTACTTTTAGTTAGTATTACTTTTGTGGTTATATCTTATGGAATGATTCTTTGCTTCCGGATGTCTCCCACATCCACGGAACAATTCCCTAAATTATTTTGATAACTCATCATGGATGAAACTAATGCAGAGGTTCCAGAAAAAGGCATGGAGTATAGCTAGGTATTTTTATGAAGCCAAATATGCTTTTGTTAACAAAGCAATGCTTGTTAACAAAAATATTTATTAATGGTAGTGACTTTATTTTTATACACTTTGAGCAGAAAATTCAATTTTTTTGAACATTCACAATATTCAGAAATTCTGACTGTCATTCTTCAATATTTATGCTCAGAATTGATCAGTTCTGAGTGTATTTTTTATTTATAGGTAAATTTTACACCAAGGTCATATGGCATAATTAGCATACGGTATTATACAGTCATCTTATTTTTTCATCCTTTATTAACAGTCATCTTTGGCTCTATTTCTTCTCTAATTGGAACATCATCTAGCCTTGGCAGTTGAACTATTCAATAGAACGATTAAATTTTTCTGACTGCTCTGAGCTAAATTGACCTGTTTTGACCTGTTTGTCACTGATCGTAACCTGACAGGCGCTAGCAGCCTCCAACGATTATGGCTTTTGAGATGAATCTGATGCCTTATTCTTTTGCTACAGCTCGTCACATGAGGAGACTGGGGCCTCCCATACTCTCTATGGTCATGGAGTTTGCAAATGGCCTGGCTGTGAAAGCGTTTGTGAAGATTTTGGACAATTTTTAAAGTAGGTGGATTTTTATTCATTGGTACAAAATTGTTCAAGGCAAGGGAAAGTGAAAGATGGCAAACAAAATTTTACTGTAAACCATATCAGAGATTTTTTTCTGTATTTCAAGGAACTAGATAATCGAGGCTATCGGCAGAGGGTCAAATTGTTATCCTTTCTTTCATGTTGAACACTTTTGCAGGCCTTTCAATAGCACTGTGTTTAATCCTCTTATTATCCTTTACTGAAATGGAGCCTCAGAAAATTTGAAGAGATGCTTTAGATTTTATATTGGATAGTAGGAGTATGAAAAAGCATATTTTAAATTCTGACAGTTTGTGTGAAGTGGGAATTACTGTGTATAGTATAAATAAAAAAGCACAAAGGACTAAGCATGACCATTTAACTCTCACTTGCTAATCTGTTTTTGCTTTTATTCTTGTATGTGTGCAAGATACATAGAAAAAAACCCCACAGTGTACAGGTGGGTTTGCACCTTTCAGGACTGAACAGTGATGTCAAAAGTTTTCATTTTTCAGCATTTGGTTTAGCCAGCTATTTTCTAAATCAGAGCATTTAGGAAATAAGTGACACAGCTTTTCCTTTTTATCTGCAGCTTCAAACTGCAGTGGGGTTCTGCAATTTTTTTCTTTTTTTTTTTTTTAATTTCAAAGTATTTACTAGTATTTCTGTGTTCATTTAAATTTTCAACAACAGCACCGATTTTCTACCCACATACATTACGGACTGGTCTTTGTTAGAAGAGCCATACTCATTTGGCATGCAATAGATCTTAATGGAAAGCTACAGATAGGCTTATATAGATGAGTAACTTCAGGGGCTGAGACTCTTATGTTGTCATGGTGCAGCTAACAGGGTGAATGAACTGTTTCATGCTTCATCAACAATTAAGTTAATTAGCTCATTTGAAATTGCACTGCTTTGTTGCCAGGATGTTGGCAGAAACATCAAAAAGATGTGTTTACAAATGGCAAACTACAGGGTATATAACAGAAGCACCTTAACAGCAGACCATAACTACTCAGTATCACAATAACTTTTGTAATAGAATTATAGCAATACTATTCATAAAGTATTTGCAATGCTTTCTCTGTCTTTCAGTTTTAAATTAAGTAACTTACACTGACTTGCAAATTGTATATCGGTATCACTCCTGACAAATTTTTGTTTATTAGTGTAGTAAGTGGAATGTCAAAACAATGGCTTATTATCAAAGAAAACTGTACAGGATTTAAAAGAACCTGATTTACATAAGTTTGTATTAAAAGGAAAATGAAATCTCCCAAATTCAATGTAGTGTTCTAAGTATTATTAATAATAAGAATTTAAAGTCATTTAGCTTAAGCATTTTCCTTTTCAAAAAAACCCTACGTTTTCTGAATACGTCCATCCATCTAGCCTATAGTGATGCTAATTCTTTGGGCAGACTTTGCACATCCATTATGTCAGGTCTCTTGTTATAATCCATGATCAGTAAAACCATTTTGATTAAGGCAGTGTAGTGCTAGGTTTACAGATGCTCTTGCTTTCCTGAACCAAATAACCCTGGAAAATGTGAAAGTGACATATAACATCTTGATAATTCTGGTGCCAGGCCAATCAGGGTTTACAACAGTGTCATGGCTTTTTGTCCTATACATCAGCAGAAGATGTCCGAGAATATTTTGTCATTTCATCTTTTCATTCAAGTCTGTCTACTGTGCCCTTAAAACATATAAGAAGTCATGATGCTGAATAGGAGAGTTTGTTTATGAAATAGACATATTCCTTCATTTTACACTAGCATTAAGATGGAAATCAATACACAAGCTTG
>JAKEPQ010001018.1:32947500-32952500 GCA_024500445.1 Entomyzon cyanotis
CAAGAAACAAAAAATCTGAAACAACAACAAAAAAGCCCCAAACAAAAAAACTCCACTCACCCAGCCAAGCAACCAACCAAAAAAACCCAAACCAAATTGAGAAAAAAGCAAAAAACCCCAAACAAAAATAAACAAACAAAAAAGGAACAGCACAACAACAAACCCTTTGGAATGATTTCCAGGCTTCTGGAGAAAGAATGTATTTCTGTCTTGGCAGATTGACACATATTGGACCCTAAAAGTGCAGCAACTTAATACAGAGAAAAGTTATTTTAGAAGTTTTTAAAAATGTATTAGACCTAGTTTTTCTTTCACTACGTTGCCTGTACTTGCATGATAAATAAAGCAAGCCTACTTCACAGGCAAGAAAGATCAGAAAAAAATAATTCTTAAAACAATTTTTACATTCTTACTGTTTCCATAAGTAGCTTTTCTCCAAAATGCACAGCAAAATGCACAGTAAAAGTATGATATAAAAGATGCGTGTATCTCATGAGTTTCTGAAGATTACTGTATTAACTCTCAAGGAACTTGCAACATACTCCCAAGTTACCGTGTAATCATATTGAAATTACATTACACTGGACTTTCTTCTCCCACACCGCATACTGCTGTTACATTTAAAGTTCCTCAGGGCAAGGACAGTGTCTGTATCTATTTTGTAAGGTGTTATGCAAACATATGGTGTTGTAATAACTAATAAATAATCATGAGAATGCAGTAGCCTCAAACTTGGGCTGGGAGATCTTTTGTACCCGTACTCTTGCTTCGTCTCGTGTTTTGTCCACATATACCTGTGAGCATACACAGGTGAGCATACCTGCACATGGAAGCACAGTGTACTGGTGTGTACTGGTGATTCTGGTAATGATGCAGAGGTAAAGTCTGTCTTCAGACCTTTTTCTGGCAATTTTGTCCTAGATTAACTGAAAATATTAAACCATTGCATTAATAGGCCATGCACTATCATGCCTGTGTAATGGAGGGAGTAAAATTCTTCTGAATCAAAATTTCAGAAAACAAGTAATGGTATATTCAGAGCAATTACCTACTTTTAAAACTGATAGTGCATTTTTGCATCAATGGGGGGAATGGAGTCAGTTCCTTTGTAAATAAATTATAGATTTTATGACTCACATAAAGGAAATGTGTCCTTGGTGATGCTTGAACTTAACATAAACTACCAAGGAAATCACATGTATATTCTGAAACAATTTTATATTAAAAGAATGAACAAAATCTTTCACATTTATTTATATATCTTCCCCAGCCATGCCTGTTTCAAGAATAGCAGAACATTTTGCTCACCTGAGAAACTCTATCATAGGGTCCTAAACCTGTGAAGTCATGATTTAAAAGACACAAGTGTTAATAGAAGTGAGATACAGTCCCTCTATTTTTCCACTGTTTCTGACAAATGCATTTTTACCATAGATTAACAGTTAAATGAATACACAGTTCTCTGATTAATTCTTCTAGAAAAGAAAATGGGGAAGATACATTTCCTCCAAGATATAGATAACTTATTTCCTGTAACTGTGAGACCACCTGTGACTGTAGTCCTTGAAAAGCTTACCCCTCATGCCTACAGTGGAAATAGCCACTAAATCCACATTCAAAGTCAGAACTCCTTTGCTCCCATTTGTTCTTTAGCCCGATCCTTAGGTTTTCTTCTCAGTGGAGCAGGAAGCCCACTATTAAAGTTCCAAAAGGGACTTCTTTGATCCTTGAAGAGAGAGAGAAGAAAAAGAAAACATAGTCCTTCAAACAAACCTTATTAAATGATCTTTGTAAAGTTATGCTCAGTGTCTGGGGGACAGCCACTTGGGTCTGGGCTGAGCCTCAGTTACTGGCAGCTGCTCACTGAGGTCCTCTTTCCCTGATGTAGAGTGTGGTTTTGTTTTGCTAAGCTCACATGTGTAGCCTGAACATCTCCCAGGAGGCTTGCTGTGTTACTAAGGTGTATAGCTGGTCCTTCCCCTGCCTTTACCTTGCATACTCTTCTTCATCCTGGGTGGTGGGGGATAATCACTTCCATCATCCTCAGAGTCTGCTTCTAGAAACTGCATTGAAATTTGGCTGTTGCCCTACAGCTCTGTTCTGGGGGAGGGGTAGTGGATGTTCTGTTGTTGCTTAATGATTAAAGAAGAGTAGACAGAGAAACCTTAACAAAGTCCATATTAATTCTTAGTAGTTCAAGCAGCCTAAAAGCAAAAAAATCTCTTGGAAACTCATTTGTAAGGTGACTAGCTGCATCAGCAACAGGGAGTGGAAATCAATTCAGTCATTCTAACAAATATTCATGACTGGTTACACTGGCCCTTAGAGGGCATATGTGACCTGGGAGATAGGAACAGGATATCTGACAGTCCTCACTGGGAAATTTTGTAGAACTAACTGAAATAATCAGTTTTGTTGTTTTGTATTGATGTCTGTATGGCATGCTCTGACTAGGTCTTTTGCATAACTCCCATTAGAACTATATAGGCAGGAGAGAAAAATGGACTCATAAAGATATTTTTGTCTTAACACTGTCTTACTTCCTTCTCTAGGCACCTTAACAATGAACATGCATTGGATGACAGAAGCACTGCTCAGTGTCGGGTGCAAATGCAAGTGGTTCAGCAGTTAGAAATACAGGTTTGTTACATGGATGTATTATCCTATTACTTATTTACTATTAACCTAAACTAAATTGAAAACACTTGCCTTAGTGACTCTAGCTTAAAGACATATGTTTCTTGCATGAAATTTGTTGATATTCATGAACAAGTGAGGTTTTTTTACTTAAAGATTTTTCACATAATAAATTATGCAATAATTATCTAACATCAAGATTGTCTACAGTATTTTGCTTGAACTAAGACTCTAATGCTATTCATCATGAATGAAAAATGCAGTCCCTGAAGCAAAGACTGGATCCAAGCCATCTTCACTTTTTAAAATGCTGGGTCAGGACCGCGCTTCCTTCTTCCCCTTCTGACCCGGTGCTTGTCTGTGCTGTTCTCTGGCATAAAAGAGTAGCAGAGCATATCTCCACCCAAAAGGACTCCCAGCCTGATAGGGGGCATTTTTCTGCAAGCAGAAGGTGTAATGTCAGACCCACTCAGGGGGGTCCCCAGGGAGTGCCGTGCCTCAGCCCGCAGGCCTGCAGTGCCCCGTGCATGCTCTAACCATTAGAGGTCACTGCATGTATGTGAATGCTCCCTTCTGCTCATGCAAGGAGTGATGAGCACCCCTGGGCTCTCCCAGTATTGTGACTGCACTTACCAAGCTGCTGAGGTTGGGCACAAGGCTCAGGGCTGACCATGCAGGACACTTGCACCACGCTATCTCCTCCTGCCCGCGCAGCAGTCACAGCGGGGTCATGTCTCTCTGTCCCCTCCCCTCTCAGGAATGCCAGAGGAGCTTAAGGGATGCATCAAGGGACTAATATTTTTGTCCCTGTTTCTTGCCATATGTGGAGAAAGAAGGGTAAAAACTCTCGTCTTTCTCACCTTTTTTGAATATTGTCTCACAGTTCTCTTTCACGTAAGAATACTTCTTCTTTCAACCAAGGCAAACTGTTTTGTCTTTTTAACTTTAATATTACAAACCCAAAACAATGTGAGGAGCATACAGTAGTGTAATTTAATGTCATTTCCTTTAAAATCAAAGATTTTTAAGCGTCAGGTAAAGCTGCTATTTCTTTTATGTTATTTACAGAGTAGTGGTAGCTTAATTTGTTTGTTAGGAATTAATATCATGGCAAATACTATGTCTCTAAAATGTCACACATATAATTGAAGCCACACATAATATGAAGAAGAAACCTTCTTCCCACCCCTTGCTCAATCAAATGTTCTTTAACTGAAGATGCACTGATAAAATTATATCCAGCATGCTCAAAATACCTGCAGTAATAAAGATAGTTCCCTCTCTTAAAATTACTTACAAGATGTTTTCCTTAGTTCAGTTTCAGTCTACCAGTGTAAGAGCAAGAACTCTCTGGAAAATGGTAGTATTAAACACCAAGTTTAATTCTTATTGTGATTAATGTTAAAATCACGTTGTAGGTATCCAGAACCAAATCACTAAACTAAAATTTTGAACATTTCTTCTTGCAAGCTATTTTGTGAGGAAAAAAAGAAAAAAACAATTAATTTCATGTTGTGAAATACATTATCCTCTTTTATGTTCTGCTATTTTTATCAACAAGTTGCATATTTCAAACGTCCTTGTCTTTCATTTTTTGTTTTGAATTTCGTAACTTGTTTGAGTCTGAAACTAGAAATTTTTACATAGTATATGATCAGAAAATGATATCAGGGAAAAGTAGAGGTTTAAGTAACACAATGCTTTTTAAAGACAGCGTAAGGGCTTCTTAAGAGCTGTTTACCATTGACAAAGGCTGGGCTGTAATCTAACAGTCGAAGTGAAGATTTAGCTTGCAGTGTGACCAATTATGCCATTTTTTGCTTTGTCTGACTGCTAGTGAAGTAGGGTCCATCAGTTGTAATGAGACCCAGTGCAGTGTCGATGCCGACTTGATGGCAGAGTTCAGTGTTTCACACTGCCTGGGCTCTGTCACTCTATTGAATTAGATTGATGATGGCAGATTGCAGGGGGCACTAACTGGACCTCAGTGGGAAAGGATGAAGTGTGTAGTCAATCCTGGCAGGCACTGTGCTTTGAGGACCCTTCACCCCTTCACAGCTGTTGGCACTAGTCCATTGCTAACAGTGTCCACAGGACTTTAAAGAGACACTATGGGCCTTCTAATTTATGGTCTTAGTAACTTGTTACTGTCGAGGCAACTGTGACCTCAATTCTCTTATTGACAAAAAGATGAAGTGCTATTTGTTTTCTCTGACCTTTTAACATA
The DNA here is from genome assembly GCA_024500445.1 of Entomyzon cyanotis. Lineage (NCBI taxonomy): Eukaryota > Metazoa > Chordata > Aves > Passeriformes > Meliphagidae > Entomyzon > Entomyzon cyanotis. Next base: position 32,952,365 of record JAKEPQ010001018.1, read on the forward strand.
TGAAAGGCTATAAAAGTTTTTTGTTGGTTTGTTGTTTTTTTTTTCTTTCTTTCAATGCCCAAAGTTGCATTTCCTCTTAGACAAGTTTCTACTGACATAGACTTTTATATTCAGGAATCATTACACCAAGACAAGC
>JAKEPQ010001018.1:32962500-32985000 GCA_024500445.1 Entomyzon cyanotis
ATGGCAAAAACTTTAAAGTTTAATTATAATATATAATTTTTATGCAGAAGAGGCAAATGTCAGGACTTTTTTATTTTGAGTTAAGTTCTGGTCATTTTTTAAAGTATAGCAGCTGCCTGCATTATAAAGGAGCCATACATTGTGTGGAAGGGCAAAGGGGTTAAGTGTAATGCAAAGTAAAAATTGATATAAAACCAGAAAGTGCCGTGAATATCAGAACACAGTTAATAATGGAAAATAATGAAACCTAAGCAAAAGAAATAGTAAACCAGAAGTAGAAATGCTGTTATATTCAGAGTGTGAAAATAATTAGAAATCCACAAAATTCTTCTGACCACCTCAACAACTACTCAAAATGAACTGTTCCGTGTTATGTATATCTCTAAATGTTCATATGTGTATGAGTGCTATTTATATGTGTGGAGCTAATTATTTTGGTCTTTTCATTTTGGTAGGCTGCACTGGCAGAGAGTAGTTTACCATTGCTTAGTAACCCAGGACTGATAAATAACGCATCCAGTGGCTTACTGCAGGCAGTCCATGAAGATCTCAATGGTTCGCTGGATCACATTGACAGTAATGGAAATAGCAGTCCAGGCTGCTCTCCTCAGCCTCACATGTAAGTGCAGTTAGCTTTTTTCCAAGGAAAAATGCCTTAGTCTGAAGCACAGTATTACTTAAAAGGGTTTTGAAAGATGGTAAGTGAAACATCTGGAGCTATGTATTTGAAACTAAACATTTATGTTAAAACATTTGACTAGAGAAGTCTTCATTTACTTTGTAGTAAGATTGGTGAAAGGTTTTTTTTTTTTAATAACATTGTCAATTTGCTTGCAAGGATTGAACGTAATGGGAGGCTGATCTCTGTGGTCATTTTCATAGCCTGGTTTGTAAGATACAGTCAGAATGTTCACATTGGAATTAGTTGTAATTTTAACTATGAGTCTCTAAACCATTTATGAACTGTAGTAGAGATATTGCCCATTTATATAAACCATAAAATGCAAAGTTTAACTGTTGCCCACAGTTTACATAGAAGCCAGTAAAATGTAACTTTTTGCCTGTCATATAAATCAGTGTAATTACATATTCAAGTTTAATTACTGGTGCGTCTGTATTGGCAAGGTTTATATGTTATATTTTATGCAAGACTACGATTCCTATTAATATTTAGCAGCTAACTATATCATTAATTACTCTAAATTCTTTCCCCTACCATCTTTTTAATGGAGCTGAGAGAGTGGAAGTATTAAAAATTGATGTATTGTGGATTTCAGAAATGTGTCTGAAGCCTTAGAAATGCCTGGCCTTAATCAGTGGTGTCAAACATGGCAGTTTCTTGTTTACTAAATAGTAAAACATGTATCTTGGAGGTATTGTTTCCCAGGTTATTTATATAATAATTAGCAGTGTGATATCTAAGTAGACTTAGTTTTAAGTTTACCGTAGGATGATTTTTAAAGTGTATCTACAATTATGGTATCTTTTTTTTATGTTTTAAAAAGCTGATCTCATTTGCCTTTTTTCATTCCGTTTTCTCTTTCCCATTTTAAATGTTCGTTTTAATTGCTAGAGTGGGATATTTAACAGTAACAGTAATTGAGACCAGACTCCCTTTTTTACTTATGCTCTGATGTGTGAAGTATCCATTTTGATCTGACCTTTCTTTTAGGGGAAATATTTTACTGATTTTCTTCTTCTTTTGTTTGGCATGTTAATATATCTGTGATCACATAGAAATGTTTATTGTCATGCATTTAATTGTTTTATTGCACATTTATTCTACTTGCCTTTGAAAATAATACACTGTGAACATTCATGTATTTTATCAGGTTCCAAACCATTACTTTTTCAAAATGGAAAAATTTGTCTTTTGGAAGTGTCTTTAGATGTATTAAATAATACAAAAGAAGTAATAAAACTTGAAGTAGAAAGAACATGAATATATGCTCTTGAGAGTAACACTACTCTAAAACAAGTAAAGTGAGCAATCAGACAAAAGTTTTTATATCCCATGCTTTATGCTATCAACCATGCAGTGGGTAGCTTGAGGCCTTTTACTTTTAGCAGTTCTCCTGAGTATGCTAATGCTCTCTTCCTGTATAAAATGCCAAGACAATAAAACTTTAAAGAGCAAACAAGAGTTAGATCATGTGTGTTAAAAACAGCTACTTTACAGAAAAGAATGACACTTGCTATTAAAGTTGTTTTGTAAGTGTTAGGCAGATCTGTTTACATATCCTGTGTTCTGTCTGCCGTTCTGCTGGATAAACTGTGATATCTGTGCATATGATTATGTAGATATGGCTGCATTTATAGCTGTGTTCATAGCTAAAATACTGCATATTGTAGCAATTCTTGCCTATAACAAAGGCAAATACCTTGAGTTACACCCTAACTCAAGATTCAGCCTTCCTCTTTTATTTTTATGATGTGTCATTTGTCACAATAGGCATTTTCTGGACTTGCTATGGTGACTCTTTAGAAACTTGTGAGGACACGTTGCTCACTTCTTTATAGATTAAAGCAAAAGAATGTAAATGCCCTGAGACAGCACTGGATAAAGAATCTATGCTCATTCATCCTTTGCACCAAACTTAGTGCAAGAATTCTGGGCTTCTGTGAGACCATGAGCCGTCAGACAAAAGATACAAGCTATGACTAGACTAGAGTGTCTAGATACTAGACACTCACTTGTGACATTTTTTCCTTTTCTTTGCTGAGGGAAAAAGGGAATGAATACAATCTGCAAGGAAAGGACAGGTTAGGGAGAGGCTTGCACAGAAGGCAGAGGGCCAAGAAAGAGAAGAGGCCTCTTCCTTGCCTCCAGGACCATTGGTCAGGGACCCTGATTTTTGTTAATGAGCATGACTTAAGAAAATGAGAAAATAGTATAGGTGAAGCAAAACCAAAGTAAAACAAGTGAGAAATATGGTACACAATGACAACACATTTTAATCTTTGTATTACCCACACAGATAACATAATCTTTTTTTTTTTTTTTAAACTGAAAAATAGTTAATAAATTAATGGAAAAAAAGTGTTTTACTGGCACAAGCACCTACTTACTTTTAGTCTCCTGAGAAGGTTCGCCCAGGACGTGTGGGTGTTTCTCCTCCAGAGAAGGGTTCTTGAGGTGTGATAATTACTGCACTCACCTAAGAATTTGGAGGCTCTATTTGTGTCCGAGTAGATTAAACCTCCATCTCCTGGTTCCCAGGAAAGCATACTAGTCACACCAGCAGGTGTAGCTGAGCAATTATGTTGCCTGCCATCTTGTAGGTGGCACAGGTCCAGCAACAATGGAGCAAGGCATTAGGAAAAGAGGCAAGAGGTTGTGTGCAATTTAGAGATCAGAGCATTCAATTGGGAAGGTACAGAGTCTGGATTCTAGACAAGCTTCCAGGGAGAGGCATTTGTTTGGTATTTCAGCAGGAAATGTGAAAAGTGACAGTGACAGTGTCAAAGCCAAGCAGCTTAGTTAGGCATTTGGCTGTTAAAATTGTACTGGCTGTCATTTTATCAGTTATGATAAAACTATATGATAGCAAAACTGTCTTATTTTGGGATGATCATAATAATGTTTTTAGCATAAATATTTCTTTTTATAAACATATTTTGTGTGTGTGTGTGCAGAAATCAGTAAATCTGTGGTTGAGCATTGGAACATTATCAGACGCACTGATTTCTGTTGTTGTTGTAGTGCCTTATCTACCCAGTGTCCTAAGGTGGAGAAATGGTTTCAGTCCTTGGATAATGGTTTCTGTCCATCGATATGAACCTAATACTTGGATATAAACCTAGTACTTCACATCTGGTTTTGAGAAACAGAGTAGTAAGAGCAGTTAAAGTCATTAATTTACCCGTCTGTGACCAGGTATCTTAACATGGGTGGGCAAATCAACTTATTTAGAAAATAATCTCTGTTCACTGACTAGAGAAAGACAGTAGCTCTATAACTTCAAGTAACTGTGTCACACTTAAGTGCTTGTTAAGTGCAGTAAGTCCCAGCCAATGTATTTAGGGCACTTTAATACCTCTAAAATTTTGGCCTCAAGTGATGAAATATAATTTACTCCATTTCTTATGCTTTTTGAATACTTAAAAATATGGCAGTAAGTTGCAGGTGATCAGTATAACCATGGCCTGGTAGTTGGGATAACTCTTATATTAATTATTACATAATGCATCTGAAATTTTATACTGAGATCGTCCCAGTTTCCTTTCTCTATATGATGAAAGGTGGCAATTCCATGACACAGTATGCAGCATATGAGTAGCGGGATCTGAAGTCCTAGGTTTACTGTCTGCGTTTCAGCAGTATTAAATCCAAGTTCTATCTTTGACTGGTCTTCAAATCTGATTCCTGGTATGTAGGCACTGAGTACTGCCTTGACATAAATCTTCACTGAGAAAATGTGTTACTTATTGTGAGCATGTATGTTCTGTTCAAAATTTAAATTTCTTCTAAGATCAGTTGTCAACAATCGATGTCAGTCAATTGTATTTTAGGTCAATGCTTAAGACTGTTTCTTTTCCTTCATCATTTCAACGTGGACTATTTCTCCAAACTTAGTGTGATTAAGAGCTGATAGGCAATATGTTTCAAAGTGACAAACAGAACTGAAGATATTTTATACACAAAGATTCATTATTTATGTAGAACTAGTTGCTGCAAATCTTGCATAACAGTTGTACATGGATGTAACTGTAAATTCCACGGTACACACTTCTGGAGTATAAATGCAGACTTCTGAATTAAAAAAAGAAACCACAAGCATCCAAACAAGTGCAATTAAAGCTGGGTTGTGGGAAACATTGGAAAAAACTTTCATTATTCCTGTAGAAACAACAGCATTGGATGAGACAGGAAATGGTGCTTAGGAACAATAATGACAGTTCATGCATTAGTGAAAATGCAACTCCTTTTTAAGCTGTATGTAATACACAGCATACTGCTGAGGAGTTTTGGAGGGATTTGAAGGTCAGTTCTTCCAGAGCAAATAGATTTAGATTTTCAAATGAACATCAGGATCATAATGAAATCAACTTTGTGCTATTACTTTTCATGTCTCTATTATACATTCAAGAGTTCTCATTCTTGGGGAAGGCAAATAAGGGATTCAAATCAAGTTCAACTATTTTTCTGGTGTTTGTCTCTGCATTTGTACTAGAGTGATTACACATAAGTGATTATTGCAACTGGACAGACCCGGGTTTTTTATCACCAGAATACTTAGCGCTTCACTTGTCCCCATGGTCATGGCAAATGCATCATGCAAAATGCCATTTTGCTTCATTGTATAAGCCTGAGGGGAAAAGGTACCATTTTAATCTGCAAAGCTTCATAGCAGTTGAGGCAACTGAAAGAAATTGGTCATGAGAAAGGGAATTGGTCATGAACAAGGAAAAGTGCAGACTGAGAAAATGTAGTCTTGCCATAAGAAACAATGGGGCAATTATACCATTCTGTTAAAACTCACTGCAGGTCATTTAATAAGGAGTGAAAGGAGTTAGAAAAGGTGATAGGGAAAGCAGATACCCCTCTGGTGAGGTTTTGTGGAAGGGACATGTCATCGTGGTTGTCTCCCTGCTCACCCTGTGAGAGAGTAGACTGAGCACAATGCAGCTAAACTCATTCTCAATTGACTTACCTAAATAATCTACTTTGTAACAGCAGACCCAGAGTCCTGGAGTCATGTCATTCTGATTTCTAGAATTTTAGCTGTTGACAGCTGTTTAGAAAAGTACAGTGAAAACAAGAAATAAGGCTTTAGAGTCACTTCTCAAAAAGTGAGTTCCTACATCATCTCCTATATGACTCTTTGTGTTCAGCTATTGTAGTGCTGTACTCTGTAAGATGGGAATAGTTTGAAGACAAATGTTAAGACACGCATATATATTCCATTATCTTTATAGCTGTTTCTAGAAAATATTATGTTAGGTTGTTAAGAGAAAGAATAACTTTTCTCAAAATGAGCAAGGATAAGAATCAATCTGGAAAAAAAACCAAGAAAAAAAAAAAAATACCTTATCCAGTGTAGTCCTTCGTCTTCGATTTTGTGTGGAAAAAGTGAGTTCCAAGTATCTATGGTTTCAGTCACCTTTTCCTTTGTGTTCTCCTGTTGTTCCCAACCCTACTCCTTTACCTTTTCTCACTCTTGCCCTGACTGGATCATTTCTTTCTGCAGTTCTATCTGCATAATCATCAAACTTGTTATTTTTTTTTCAAACTTTTTTATCTTTAAATTTTATTCCCAGAGGCAAATATGATTATTCTGCTCTAAGATCATTTACTTTTGAGGTGCTTCAGTTTGAAAGCATTCCATTGTCAGGTCGTTCCCATATCTGATTATTCCAGTCCCCCACTGTTAAGCTTTCACACCACTTACAGTAGGTTACCTATCATTCCAGTTTTAATCCCTTTCATTCCCTTGTTTCTTTAACTTCATAATGTTCCAATCCCCTGTCTTTCCTTCTTTTTTTTTTTTTTTTTTTTTTTTTTTGTTATCGTTTCATTGTCCCGTTTCATGATCTTTGCATTTACCTTGGAGGCTTGTTCTGTTCTAGGGGACTGCTATGATCCAAGTCTCTTGTTCATTGTATAAGACTTGACATAGTATATAAGAAAATAAACTCGTGAAACACATCAATTAACAGGGATGTAACAAGCATTATTAAATAGGTGAGAAGCATGTAATTGAGCAGATGAATGTGGTAGCAATTGCAGTATTTCTGGGTATCCTTGTTCATCAAAAATGTTTCACCTAATCACATGATATTTTAATGCCTGTATAATTTAATTTCACACATTTTTATTCATAAATCTAACATAAGGATGATAATGGGCAAAGAGACTTTGTGACAACAATTGGCTTTTATTTTTATATGAAAAGAGGAACAGCTAGGAAATGGGATCTTAAAGGTTATAGCTTTCGTCTGAGCATATTCCCATTGAAAGAAGTTCTATTGTGAGAATATGCAGTGAAACAATTTTGGCTTTTGTACTGAGCCATTCACATGTGGACACTAATGGAAAAATAAGCAATGATGTTTTGATTAATAATATTTTCCACTATTCCCATTGAAACAACTTTTCACTTGAATGTTTCTCTAAATATTTGTATTCTCATTTTTTAAATTTTATTTTACAGTACTTTATTTTTGGTCCATTTGTCCTCTACATTTTCTTCTGTTCATCCATTTTCTTATTTTCTAACACTGATGGTCCAGTTCTTTATCATTTTGTCTCTAGCTTCTTAAATGTTACATGTCTTACTTTTCATCAGAAGTTTCTATTTCTTTTTTACATTATTCCAGCCCCAATTGTTGCACTTCTAGAGTACATTCCCAATGCTCTTAACAAAAAGATCACTCCAGAGATACAGTGCCTTCAGCTGAAAAGAGTCAGATCCCCATAGCATGGCTTGTAGAAGTTGGTAGGCTCCTGTGGAGTTTCACAGAATCTTTTTGGAAGCTGTCTTGCTGAAAACTTTGTGGTACTGCTGTCATGAATTCTCAGTGTATGGACAAGACACTTTTGCTTTTCACATAAAAGGTCTGTATAAGAAAAGGCAGCATCTTAAGTATTGTTGCAGATGTTAAAAATTTGTTTGAAGTTGCACAGCTAAATCTCTCTGTAATGTGGTTGTGCAACTCCTAAAATTAGTTCATAAGAGTGTCCTGTCTTTCTACAGTGGAAAAGCTGACATGACAGTGCCGTTAAAGTGTATTTCTAAAACTGCACAGACAGTAACAAATTTTGCCCACTATTGATGATTGCATTTGCTTTTTAAGTAACCATAATATTAAAAGCCAAAATTTTTGAAATTTTGAAAGTGGACTGTCTAAATACTATTTCCTAAATACACATGTTCAAAATGTGTCTTTACACTTACCACATAAAAAGTCAAATAAAAACGTACAATTACATCCAACTGATAACAGTTACACCACTAGTTTAAATAATGATCAAAAAATCCGAGCATTATTTGAAAATATAGGACATTATGCTGAGAAAGTATTGACTATTGTTTAATCTTTAGAATTCATAGAAAACTAGGCACTTTACAATTTCAAAAGACTAAAATTTCCAGTGCAGGGTTGTTTTTTTTTAAGGCTCTATAGAAAGACTTTATCCCATGTGAAACCCCATGTGTATGTCACATTAAAGTTACTATATCTCAAGACGGCTAAAGATGTGATTATACCTGGTAAAGTCCATATGTAAAAGTAATGTTCACAATCTTCTGGTGAAGTGCAGTTGCATCTAACAAAAGTCTTTGATTTAGATCAGGGCTGGGAATGCATATGTGTAGTACAGACGCTTATGTAATTTCTGTTGCAGTTATTACCGCAAGTATTCTGGTGGTTTCCTCCAAATAAGCAACAACATTAAAAGGGTGTCTTAAATTAGACTGAACATATCCAATAGTCTCCCTCCTATACCAAGATTTTACCAAGTTCATTGTTCCACTGTACCCATTAATAAGGATTTAATGATGTTGTGGAATCTTTGTATGATCGTGTTTACTCCACTGAATACTTTTCGAAGATTTTAAGAAGCTTGTGATTGAGATGGATAAGGCGATATGTTTATTTGATGTAGTATTATGCTATTATTGTAGTAGTCTGGGTAATTAGGGCCTTCCCCCAAAATAAATTATTGTTTCTCTTCATGTTGCCACTCCCTTTCTTCATTCCTTGCAAATTTAGCATTATCAGACATCATAGCTGAAAAAACAATCCCTGAGCTTTTATCTCCTCTTGTTCTAAGAACACCAGACATAAGAGTCATGTTGTGGGCAACCATATATTACAATTCCTCTCCTAAAATTACCATAGTCCATCTCAAATTTGAAAGACATTGTGAAACTTCATTCCTTTGATGATTATAAGCCATATTCCAATTTCCAGACTAAATATTTTCCACTTTAGTTTCACTGATACAGTTCTAGTTTACAGAGTCTTCTTTTACTCTTCCTCATGTTTCTCAAACGTATTCTAGAAAGCACACTGTGAGCTTTGAATCTTCATTTTGTAGACCAAACAGACTGTTTCTGATACAGCAGACTGTCCATTTTCCTCATGTGTCTACAAGCCATTCCATAAAAAGACTCAGAAGATCAGTTAGGATTTAGTTATGTGGGTAGGTACAACAGGTTTTTGAAGAATTCCAGATGTACTTGTATATAATGTGTTTCTTCTTTGTCTCTGTTCCTGTGGGGAAAAAGCATATTTCAGCTATATTCAGCTGAACTGTTACGGTTTATTTTAATATACACTATTGCAGATGGATTGGGGGCCCTGTTGTGGAAGGTGCTGTACAAAGGCAAACCAAAAAGGTTTGTCAAATCCCTGCCCCAAACTCTTGCAATCTTATGTAGTAATTGAATTACTTAGGAGGCATGATTAATATTCATATGCTAACAGTTTGGTGAAATGTTCTGAAAAAAGTTAGAATGGCTGGGTGCACTGGATGACTGGATGCATTCTTAAGACTAGAAATTGTAGCTGGTGACATATGTGTGCTGACAAAGGTACTTGGTTGTTGAGAGCATACTTAACAGGAACGTTGAACATAAAAGTAAGCCCTGTCTTCCATGCAGTTCTTCTGGTTGGTCTTTTCGGAAGACTGGGGAAAGACTAAAAACACTAGGTTTTTTTGAGAGGAGAGGAACTAGGTGGGAAATAATGACAACCTACAGAACACTGTGCAGAGAAGATGGGAAAGAACTTGTCCAGTGGGAACAGGACAAGACATAATTGATTAGTATTTTGGCAAGAACAGTTAGTATAGACACCAGAAAAAAATCCCCACCTTTCTGACTTTAGTATGGTTAAGTGTTGATGTATGTGCCAGCACAGAAAGTCTTTGGAACCACTGATATTGGAGGCTTCTAAGAATAAATTAAAGCAGTCAGAAGTGAAATAAGTATAAATGATCCCACTTTGGGGTAGGGAAAGGAAATGAAGAGACTATATGATCTCTTGAAGTCCCTTCTAACCCTGTTTCCTTTGATCTGTATCACAAATTTTAAAGAAAAGTAGCCACTTTTTCATGTATGCCATGTTTTACAAAGGTAGAGGAATTGTCCATATATATTTGTTTTGTTATTTGGAATGGCTATCTTTGCTGAATACTTTTAAGCATTCTTATTTTTAAGATTGAATTGAAACTTGGCCTCACAGAGAAATACGTAGTGAACGTAAAATTCAGCTGATGTGAGAAATGTCAGCAAGGGCTATGCAGAAAGTCCTAAACAGGTCAGTTTGACCCAATTGTCTGTGTTGAGTGTGATGTGTGGTTCTACTTGTTAAATGCTACCATCAGCTATTCAGCAAAAAACTCACTAAAGGGCTGACCTTTCTCCAGACTTGTTCTAGCAGACCAAGCTAGTCCAGCTAGGCCAGCAGTCTTGGGAATCCAGAGAGTCTCAGCTGACTGGAAACTGGCGAATGTTGTCCCAGTTTCCAAGAAAGGCAGGTGGACACTGGAAACTACAGGCCTGTTGGTCTCAATTCAGTGTCCGGCAAAATCATGGAAGACCTTATTCTGGGGAGTATTGAGAAAAAAAGAGGACAACAACATAGTCATTGGTCACAGCCAGCATGGCTTTGTGAGGGGGAAGTCCAGTTTGTCAAACCTGGTTTCTTTCTATGACAGGGTAACCCACCCAGCTGATCTAGGAAGGCCAGGAGATGTAGTCATTTTGAATTTCAGTAAAGCTTTTGATACTGTCTCTCACAGGATCCTCCTGGACAAAATGTCCAGCACTCAGCTGGATAAACACATCATGGGATGGGTGAGCAGCTGGCTCGTGGGTCAGGCACAAAGGGTTACAGTGAATGGGGTGACATCAGACTGGTGACTGTCCTGGTGACTGGCTCCATCCTTGGCTCTGTGCTCTTCAACATCTTCATAAATGACTTGGACACAGGACAGGAGGGGATACTAAGTGAGTTTGCTAATGACACTAAATTTGGAGGTACAGTCAACTCCCTTGAGGGAGTTGTCCCATACCATCTATCTGATCATCTCTGTGTCCCAAGAGTTTTATTGATGTAAAAGTTTTCAACAGAAATAAAAAACCCCATTTTATATAGCATGTATTTATATTAGAATGTATGAACCTCACATATAGCACAGTCCAAATTCTCCCTCAGCTTTTCCTGGATCATTGAATAGCTTTCCACATTTTGCATAGAGAGTATTTATCTGCTCTAACCCACAAATAACACTGAGGTACTTAGTTGTTGCTGCTAAGTTTCTGTGTAACTTGTACAATTTTTAAAACTTCCCAGCCATTAGACACTACAGAGCATGCCAGATCCACAGCATCTTGTCTTGAACTTTGTTGTTTCTGGGCTTGCTCTTTTTCTATGGTTCTTCAATAACCCCAAAAATATTCACACTGAAATCTCTAGTACTTTGTCTTTTTGCTTTGAAATTTTGCCTTAAAACTTCTGTGCTCTTTCTCCCTAATACTTTTCTTTGTTTAGCATGTTAACTTTAGACGTTTGAACTAGATGCAGTTGATGGGTTGAAAGACTTTAGAGGCCTGTGCCCTAAGCAAATTTCTAGTCAAGTTTCTACTTTTTTGTGTTTCTATCACAGAGAAAATACATTTATTTAGACACCAAAGGGAGCAAGCAAATGTCAAGGATGGGAATTTTAGTAAGAGTTGTTAGAATCAGAAAATCTTCGTTAATGTCATCTTCTTAAGTAGAACTTGATTCTTAAAAATTTTGATCCTGTAAGAAGGGCTAATTGTAGATGAGTTTTAAGCTTCATTTGATATTTAAAATGTATTCTTAATATGACAGTTTTTCAGAAAGATAATGTCTTTATCTATGTTCAAAATTTAATATATTATTGTAAATAGGATATCCCTATTTATTGTCTTAATCTTTTTATGCCAAGTTTAAAAATAATAACAATTTTTTAAAAATAACCCAAACAATAGGCAATTTCATAATATAAAAAAATTCTGTATATTTTCACTGCCCATTTTTAATATTTTTTTTAAGGGTAAATTGAATTGTCAAATCTGTCAATATGTCCTCTAGAAATTCCTCTATGCAATTCTCATTTCTTTGAACTAAGCTAAAAGGAAGAAGAGGACATGTTTGGTTGTTGGGGGCTTTTTATTATTGTCAACATTTTTACAACTCAGACCCCTTACTATGAAGCTGAAATTCTTCCAAAATTTGTTTTGCATATTTTCCTTCTCATTTTGATATGGCACCAATGGCTATTTTCAAACTTTTTTTTGAACAGGAACTGTGTGGTTTAGGTGACCCTAATTTAAAGAGAACCAGTTGGTATTTGGATGAGCTTGGACAGGTGCAAAGTGATAGGACAGGAAGCACCAAGCACCAATTCCAGCCAGTTTAGGATCAAATGTATTTGTATATTTTGTAGATAAGCAGATAAGTCATCCCTGAGTTGGGAAGTGCATATGCTATAGAAAGGAAAAACGAGAGGTTTGCTCTTAGTCTCCAGGAATTAATGGCTAGCTGGCTTTGCAATGTGGAGGTCAATATGTGTTAAAACATTTTTCCTGTGGATTAATGGTAGATGGCATCTTGGAATTATTGAATATTTAATATTTTAATAGGATTTAAGTACATAATAATTTTAAAAAACAGAGCTCATTAACTGTGTAACATACTAAGGATTTTAGAAACTTCTCTTTTGCAGTACTTTCAATTTTTATAATACATTAGTAGTGTGATTACTATAAGGATAAAATTATTATAAATCTGCCATATTAAATTGGGTGACCCTTAAGTATGAGTAAGGTGAAGGTGAGCATATGCTTGTTTCCTATATTTTCCATGTTTCTGTAATTTCAGTATATCACTATTGCTCATATCTCCAAGCCTCTACTCTTGTGTTGACTTCAGAGGCAGCTAAATTAAATCAATTAAAAGTTTCCTCCTTCAGGTGTGTTTCCTATGCCATGGGTCATTTCTGTTGTTCCTTCCTGGATTCTTCTATATGGTTTTTGAGATGGGTGAGTAATAGCTAAAGGGTAGTCAAGTACATTAAATTTAGAATTTGAAGTGACGACCTACTTATAAATACATAAATGTATTTTATATAATTGTCATTGTCATTGTCATTATTCTCTCCTAGTTGGTCTAACTTACTGGATTTTGACTTCTTAAGCAGAGGCACCATGGAGGGATTAATAATATATTTCCCAAGTGGTTATAGTAGATGGATGTATATGGATGTCACTGTTGAGCCGCTAGCAGAGAAGGAAAGCCCCGATTCTCAGCGTGGCATAGAAAAAGTACTTTATTGTTTGAATCCAACATATATATAGAGTTTTCAAAGGTCACCCAGATTGGTCAGTCAGAAACCTCCCCCTAGGCTTGATTGGCCAGGCCTGCACTGTCCAAATCTCGAGACACTGTTTTTAATAACATCCAAACTTTATCTTTGTTTATAAAACACAGAGGAAAGTTCTCATGGGAAAGACCTGTGCTAGCCACATATGGGTAGTTTATATTCTTCCTTTTATTTGTTGCAGTAAATTGATTTTGCCATGAATTGTCATCTTTGGGGTTTTTTTACAGTTAACTTTTCATATAACTAGTCTATATATATTGTGTCGTTATCTGTCTGTTGTTATCTTCAGGGTTGTTCATAATTATATTCAAAATAGAAATCAAATGTAGGATCTTAGAGAATTCTTGCTGTTAACCTACCTCTATATCGTGATATAATCTTTTGTTCTTCCTTCATCTAACTAATTTTATTACTGACAAATCTTCGTATCTACTTTCAGTACGAGTTAGATTTTTTGAAGTTTCTCATAGGAATTTGCAAATTTAAATACGTCCATCTGCTCTCCTTGTTTACTGCAGCATTATTCTTAGAAGCCTCATAGAGCAAGTAAAATTACAAGTCTTACATATACTTGTTATTCCACCTCATTCATCTGGTAGAAAAATATGTAATTCACTATGTGTTTCACCTTTGGTTATTCCCCCTTCTCCCCAAGTGCTCTGTCAGATGCATTACATATTTTACTTAAATATTCTGTTGTGAATAAACTTCAGAAGTGAAATCATAGCCCTAATGAAGTCAAGGGGAATTTTGCCATTAACTTGAATGAAATCTGGAGTTCATCTGAGGAAACTCTTTGTCTTCATGTCTTTGGCTTTCCCTCATTTCTTATTCTGCCTTCAGTCACTCTGAATCACTCCTAGTCTCCATCTGCTATTTCTTGTGACTTCTTACTGTCCCACTTCTCAATTTCAACTCATCAAATCTTTTACTATTTTTTCTTTTTCTTTTCTTTTTCTAAATAAGACAAAGAGCTCTCACAGATCTGAAATCTTTTTCTTAGGTCTTTGAAAATTTGCACACTCTCACTAGTATACAACATTAGCAACATCACTAATGTTGAAATCCAGAACAGTTTTATCCGTACAAATACAAGCAAGAAATATTTTCTCAGTTGTGTCAGGATTAATTGGATATGCCCTGTTAACCAATAAGTTTGTGAGTGTTTTTTAAAAAAGGATTGGGTTTTATTTTTCCTGCTAATATAAGTGTAATGTCTTAATATTTTCTGCTATCTATATTCCCCTAAAACCCAAAAGGTACAGTTCAAATCACCTCTTTTTTCTTTTTCTTTTTTTTCCTTTTTCCTTTTTCTTCATTAAACAGCCATCTTAATACCTCTTTTCCAAACACCCTGTATGGCTTGTGGCATTTTCTTCTCTTAAAAATAGCACTATATGTTCTCTTAGCTCAGTTTTTCAGGTAATAATGAGAATCTTCCCGCTGCCCCACTCCCTTCTGATATTAGATATACATAGGCACTCATTTACATATACAGAGTAGCTTTCCTCTGCCATTTTCATGCTAGATCTTTACATCCAATTATTAATTGTTCTTGACTTTTACTCTGGTCTTACATTTACAATATCTGAGTATTCTCTGATTTCTCCTGAAATATAAGAATATGCTGGGACCTATCCCTGTTTACATCTTTATTGATGTCCTGCAGGAGGGACATCTTTGTCATTAGGCTTGCACATGATACCAAATTAGGGGAACATTCAATATGGTTAAAGGTAACATAGCCATTCAGAGGACCTGTATGGGCTGAAGGATTTGGTGAAGATGAACTTTATGAAATGCCCTGTCCTGCACTGAGGAAGGAAAATCCCCATCTGTGTCCAGCTTTGGCACCTCAGATTTAAAAATTACAGCAGTAAACTGGGTTAGTTCAGCAAAAGTCTACCAGGATGGTCAGAAGCAGAAACAATTGCCCTCTGGGGACAGCCAGAGAGAGCTGAACCAGATCAGCCTGGAGAAGAGGAGGCTTTGAGGGGACTCTCAGTACCTACAAGAAGATTAGCAGGAAGGTGGAACCAGGCTCTTCACTGTGGTGGTAGAATGAGAGGCAGAGGGCATAAGTTAAAATGAGAGTTTCAGGCTGGATATAAAGATATATAGATATACATCCTCTTTCCTCATGAGGACAGCTAGGCAGTGGATGGGGCTGTTGCCAAGGAAGTTGAATAATCCATATCCTCCAACGTTTTCCAAACCTGACTGGATAAAATCCTAAGCAATCTGGACTTTGTAGCTGTGCGTTCTTTAGGCAGTGGGTTCACCTAGAGATATTCTAGAGCCCTTGACCTGAATTATCCAGTGATCCTAGGGTGTGTTTTCTTTAAAACAGTACCACTGGGAGAGTGAGCAGAAGCAAGGTAGCAATTTTAGCAATCAGGCTTAGAAAGATGCTCTTTAATTTGTTTTACAGATACTAGTGAAGTCATATCAGGTGCTCACAGAAGGGATGGATCTTACAAACAGCAATAACTGAGTTTACATATTTTTAATGTATCACAAAAGAAAAGTTGTTTGCAAGACCAGTTTTGGGCAATTTGTAATTATGGGGTTTGTGTTTATTATTTTTCTTTGCCCCTGCACCAAGGAACTCACCTCCCTTTTATTCTAGTGTAATTGAAGCCAGGACTTGAAGAGCGCTACCTGCTTCTACACTGACTGATAAAATTTTATCAACAGATTTTATAAATAGGAAAGTCTAGTTTAGAAGTTGTAAAAGCAATAATAGACTTACACAAAGTCATTCTACTTGCTGCTACACCTTACTTGATGTGCCAGAGGCACTTTGTGACCATTGATCATTAATTCCATCTTATGCCATCTCCTCTAGCAATGAACTAAAGACAAACTTGAGTGGCCTAATTAACTGTTCCTGTGCACTTTTATCTCCTGTCAGCATCTGCAGCAGTGCCTGCCAGCTAGGACTGTTTGTTGCCTCTGCTTTCCATTGCCAAGTCAGTGCAACTCCCAACTCCACCATGGTATACTTTAAATTTTTGGTGATGGATGAAAAAATATGAAAATAAGTATATTCCAGAGGTATTTTTTCTGCTTCAGTGTTGCATTTCAGGGAATAATAGGTTATTCCAATTTTTTTCTCAAAATGGCTCTTGGAGGGCCCAGGATGGAAGGGTGTAATTTGAAAGTGGCAGATGGACAGAGCACATCCATAAACACTCCCACTGAAGAGCAGAGCTTCTAGAGGAGTCATATTTCTGGTCTTCTTCAACCAGGATGTTGTAGCTTCCCTCTCTCTTTAGTGAAATGAGGTAGCACACCCTCAGCTGCCTGACAAGGATATGTGACAACAGGCTGTTCCTTCCTTTCTTGTTTGAAGCCAGATTTTTGCATATAGGCATTATTTTATCTAGAAATAATGCTACTTCTTCATCATTTCACTATATGTGATAAATATATGGGGGAAGTGTTTCCTGGTCTTCAAGGAGAAATAATAATGGATTCAGTGACGGTAATAGCATTACTGAATTTTTATTTAGTTACTCATCTTATACTTTCTTCCCTTTTTCAATATTTGGATTAATATCTCCCTATGTGTCTGTGCATATTCGCATCAATAAACAGTTCACTTCTACTTAAAAAAAAATAAACTGTTTATAATAGCATAAAACTGTAGAAAGAGTAAAAATTAAATAACATGAAAATACTATAGGATTTGAGGATTTGTCTCCATTTGTCTACAAAAGAATAAATATAAAAATTCTAAATCTGAAATAGTGGAATGGAAAAGAAAGCTTTTCTTTCTAAATTGATGTAGGATATCCTGCATATCTATAGCTATATTGGCAAGATGTAATACAGCTCTTCCTGGGGAAATACTAGCTCACCTTTGTTAGGAAAAAAAGGCAGCAATAGAAGTTGTACATAATATACTTCAACAGGTTACACTTGGAAAACACTTAATGCAAAGGAGTCTTTAGAAAGCAAAAATGCTTTAGATAAAAATAAATATTTTAAACATTTTTCACAAATGAAAATATGGAAACAAACAAAAATAATTAGATTGGGCACAGTATTCTTTGAGCTTGGTGGCTTACCTTCTTGGCTTGGACACAAATGTTTACAAACTTTCACAGTTCAAAGAATTCTGTAGCTGTGGATCTTCTCCCAGTGTATACATGGAACACTGTGTAGATGAATCAAAACTGAACCTATAGTTCAGGAGCCCCACAACATATAAGAATTGAGGGCACCTGTTGGTAATAAGCAAAAACATAAATAAAAAGTGCAGGTCTCTGATGTTAAAAGTTACACTGGAAATATGAAGCTCTATAAAAGACACTGTGTTACATAAATACAACGTTCATTTTTTTTCTTTTTTGTGTACTGAAGCATAGTAAATGTGAATACGTATTACAATTGGAGGAATATCTGCAGACTAACCAAGGGGTTTTGAAGGTGTAATTTTTGTGGGCTAAAGGCTGTCTACAGAATTGTGAGAAAGAATGGATCAAACAGAACATCAGTTGATTTGGGATATAGTTAAAGTTGCTTGAGAGCTAACTAATTATTTACTTCAGATTTTTTTTGACTCTTAAGAATTTTTATTTGTTTAACAGGCAAACATAAACTTTTAAGAAAATCAATGTAGGTTGCCATTACACTTATGGCTTAGAAATTGTTCAGTCCCAAAGATTCCCCTGGGAAAACTTTCTTCATCTGAGTTTTAGAAAATTCATCATCTTTATGCACTTCTATATGAAGTCACTAGGAAAGCTAGTGGGTCAATAGTATCAAAATTAAAGTCTCATACAAAATAAGTTTGGGAGGGACTTCAAGACATGATGTTATTTACTGCCCTTTGTGCCACTGAATACCAAAGTTAAAAACTCCCTAGTGTTACTAGGTGCCTAAGTCGCCATAGCAATACAAAATACTTTCAGCTGCAACCCAGCAAAAAGATTATCCTTTCATGATTTTAGACTGATTATTGCAACCCCTGACTGGAATAAAAATGCACCAAAAGAGCTTAAAATAATTACATGACTTATTGCAAACCATATTCTTGGCTACAAAGCTCACAGTAAGCACATTGACCTAGGCAGCTTCTCTCTCTCAACGTCTACCACCACTTCAATACAAAGCCAAAAGCAAAGTATTTTCAGTGCCGGTCATTACATTGACTTAACTGTCTGGGAGACTCAGTCTCTCTGTCATGATGTCCCACAGCACTTTTTCTTAAATGATTTTAGCAGAACATTAAAGACTTTTGGTGGATATGGGCAACAATGTTTAGAGGACCCAGATCTGAACCGTGGAATTTGTTCACTGGGAATCCTAGAGGGGTTGAATCCTGGAATTTTCCTGGCAGCTTTCAGAATTAAACACTGAACCTCTTGCCTTCTTTTTTTTCTCTTTCACATAAAAAAAATTAGAAATTGAACTAATGAACTAATTCTTTTTTTTTCTTTCTTTCTATAGAATTACATGAAAGATATACAGGGAAACGTAAACTGTTAGATCTCTTGTTTCAAAGAAGGAAAGGATTGCTGTAGTAACTCTGTGCTGGTGATTATAAAAGGCATTGTCTGCCTTCATATGTTTTCCAAAGAAAAACTGAATCTTTTATTCAAAGCTTAGAATGAGCACTATTTTACTAAACAAATCTAAACCTTCTTGTAATTGTTTATATTTTCTTGTCCTGAGTTCTCACTGCTGTTTTGCTTTATTCGGTATCCCCTTACATTAAAGTTGATGTGAAGTGAATCCACGTTAGAAAATGTGCTATTCATAATTGAAAATATTGTATCAAGTCTATTTTCTCCTTGTTGACACCAGCTCAACTCATTTTAATTAAGAAATCATGTACTTGGTTATACGATCTGGTTGTTTTCTTGTCAGCAACAGCACACATTCTAGTGTTTAAAAGTTGAATGTAACACTTGTTTTGTTGCTGTTGTCTAGATTTTAGCAGTATTTTAGTAACTATCATACTGAACACATTTTCCCAAGGCAGGAATAGGCTTATCTTGTGCAAAACTCAGAAGACAAGTTCACCTTGTATCAGATGAGTTTTTGCAGGCTTTGAGAATTTGGCTTCATCTCTAAATATTTGGAAGTTACTTTATACATTTCTTCCTAGTATATATTTATCCCTCAGCTGCCTGTCCTGTTATCTTTCTTTTTCCTTTGAAATTGCAAAGCTCTTCTCCAACAGACTACAGTCTTCATAAAGCCTCTGTAAGTGTCCAGCAACTGTTACCTGTCTCCTGGCAGCTATTCTGATTAAATTTTATAAATAATGATTTCTTTAAGGATACAGTATGCAGTTGTAGTTTGCCAGTTGCAAGCAGTGAGAAAAAAACCTTCATGTAAAGCTGTAAAGCATGTGGAAGAGTGAATGTTTGAGGCAGACACATAGACGAGCTTCATGTTCTGTGATCTATGAGCAAAGAAGTAATGTATTGAGATGAGCAGGCAGATCTGCAAGATATTAGAATCCTTCTTTTATATTAAAAACATCTCTCACAGGGAGTATTATTTTGAAAGTGCTGGAGTATGGGAAAAGTCTTCTTTATAATTGTAGATCCATCAATTTTAAAGAAGGTTATCCATGGAAATGAGGATGTTCATTTGTTTATATCTTTACCAAAAAGTTCTTTGAAATAATTTAGCATAGCCATATTTTATTTTTGCTGCTGCTGCTGCAGTCATCTACTTGCTTTCTGTTTGTAACATTGTATTGTCAGCCCCGAGCTCAGGCAGAGGTGTATTTTGCCAGCACTTACTCAAAGGAGACAGGCATTTTGATGAGGCATTATGTCATAATCATACTTGCTGAGAGATGCATCCATCATCCCTTTGTTATACTGAAGAGTTAGCAGGGACTTCACATACTTCTCACAAATGTACATCTAACCCCAAGGATGATTTGGGAAAGGTCCAAAAAGATGGGGACTCCAAGGGTGCCCAGGCAACCTAGTCCAGTGCTTCACTGTCTGTACTAATTTTTAACTCCAGCATCTGAGCTGTTGCTCTTCCTGTAACCTAAGACATCCATTTTTCGGCCATTCATCATACAACAGTCTTTCTCATAATCCTCTACCAGGGTTTTCTCAAGTTATTGACATCTGTGAAGTTAATAATGATGCTCTCTATTCTATCTTTGTTTCCATTAATGAACAGTAAATGTATAAAAATATATATTTGTAGTTTATATCTGTAAAAAGTGTAGTTGAAAAAATTAAAATTTTGTATACTGATTAGTCCTTTAAGCTATTCATCCTTCCACAGATTAGTTATCAAAATAATCTTTGAACTGTCCTTGCAAAATGCGGTCCTCAATGCAAAAAAATTGCAGTACAAGAGGAACTAATATCTTAATTTGTAGTACATTTTTATTGGCTATTTCATGTTATCTGCTCTATGCAGTGGCTACACTCCAACAACTGAAGTGTGATAAAAGCAACCTGGACACCACCCTTAAATGAACTCATTTGGGAAAAAATTTCTGTATAGTCAGAATTTCTTAAGCATGGAAAGGGAAGCATAGCAATGAATCATAGAATGGTTTGGGACAGAAGGGACATTTAAAGATCATTTACTCCTCCTCCCTTCCATGAGCAGAGGTATCCTTCATTAGATTGCTGAAAGCCCCATCCAGCTTGATTTTGAGCACTTTCAGGAACGAGGCATCCACGACTTCTCTGGGCAACCTGTTTCAGTTTCTTACCGTCCTTACTTAAAAGATTTTTTTCTTATGTCTAATGTAAACCTACCTTCTTCAAGTTTAAAAATGCTGCCCCTTGTCCTGCCACTATAGGCCTTGGGGGAAAGTCCCCATCTTTCTTATAAACCCTCTTAGGTATTGAAAGGTGTTCCTGGAGCCTTCTCTTCTCCAGGCCGAACAACTTAACTCTCTGAACCTTTCTTCATAGGAGAGGTTTCCAGCCCTCTGACTATTTTTGTGGCCCTTCTCTGAACTTGCTCTGACCAGGTCCATGTCTGTCTTGTACTGGGAACCCCAGAGCTGGATGTGAGCTCCAGGTAGGACCTCATGAGAGCAGGGTACAGAGGGGAGTGGAGGGGAGAATCACCCCTCTCAACCTCCTGAGCACGATTCTTTTTATGCAGCCCAGGATACAATTGGCTTTCTGGGTGGTAAGTGCACCTTTCCAGTCCATTTTTTCATCCCCACTATCCCCAGGTCCTTGTATGCAGGGCTGCTCTCAAATCCTTTATACTCCAATCCGTATTGGTATTGGGGTTTGCCCTGACCCAGGCTCAGGATCTCATGCTTGGCTGTGTTGCACTTCATGAGGTTCATGTGGGCCCACTCCTCAAACCTGTCAAGGTGCCCCTGGATAGCATCCCTTCTCTCCACCAAGCCAGCCACCCCTCACCTTGGTGTGATTGGCAAACTTGCTGAGAGTGCACTCAACAAATCCCACTGGCTGTGTCACAGAGGAAGATACTAAATGGTGGTGGTCCCAGTACAAACCATTAAAGAACACCAACAATGAAGGAATATGCTAGGTGTACTGGTGCACAAAATGCAATTTCTTGGGAGCAATATAGGGAACAGAATATTGTGATAATAGTGTTGCAGCATCTGGAGAAAATTATTGTGGCATTATAGCATGATTAGAAATCACTGGAGACCTGCATCAAAAACTTAGTCACTTACAATTCTAAAGAAAATATATTAATTTTGAAGCTTAATGGAGTTCAGAAATTCTCTTCAACACTTACAAATGTGTGAAAAAACACACTAAGTTTTTTAAACAAACCTCATGAAAGGATCTTAAATCTCAAGGCACACAATTACTTGTATTGCCTTAAAAAGGGATGAATGGGTTTTCTCCCTCTTTCAGAAGACACTGTTCAAACGTTTTTCAGTGATAAAAGTAATTTCTAAATGACCCCACATTCCCCTGCAACATAGCTCCCACACAAATAAGGACAAATATAGTTAAATTCAGATGGAGATTGAAGCACCTTGTTGCCTGTGGGTCCTAATCATAGTTTTCAAATTCAGTAACTTCTACACTGTAGTAGACACTACATGACCTCAGATCACCCTGTGGTGTTTTCAAACCTCAGGTGCCTGCTAGAAACACAACAGTGAGACGTAGGAGATTAGGTTCAATTTCTGGTTTTGATCA
>JAKEPQ010001018.1:32995000-33012500 GCA_024500445.1 Entomyzon cyanotis
CTCCTTCAAACTTTAATTTTACTTATAATTAAGTGTGCATAAATAACAAGAATATGGTGACCTTAGATGAATGTCAGGCTACTTCAGTCATTTGCCCTCTATACAGCCATGCATATGAAGACTGTTATCTAGGTGTCCCCTAGCAGACTTTCAAAAGTAATTTACAGCATATTTCTTAAAGGATGTATTTTAACTGTAATTACATATCTGAGACATTATTCAGTGTAAAATTATTAATGTGTAAATGTTAAATCTCTGGGAATCAAGAGAAGCAAAAACTCATGCATTGAAATTGAAGAAAACAAACAAACAAAAATTAATACAGTAAGGGCTGTATGTGTTAGTTGGAGGTTGCCAAAAACCTTTCCACTATTTCTTCTAAGCAGAGTAAAGACTGGGCCAGGACACAATAAGGCAGACAATACTAATAGTTCCTAATTGTACTAATATAAATTAAAATACTATATTGCAAGTTCTAACATTTCTTTTTGAAGCTGTGGAATGAATCAGAACTAAAACATCAGAGTAAGAAATTGATATTGAGTGGGGAAGTTGAGGGGAGGAGAAATGACTAGTCTGAAAAAAATGTTTAAAATTTTAAGAATTATAATAAGATTTTCTGTCCCTTGTGTAGTCAAGAAGTAATGAAATGGGATGCATTTATTGTTACAGTCCGATTTAACACTCTACGCCTGAAACATCAGTCAAATCTGTGGAAACTATTCATACAGATCAAAAGCACACAGTGGCTATAAATAAATTCAGTGAATACTCTTTATTTAGGTAAAATTTTTGAAGATGCCTGAAGGCAAAAAACCTTGAGTATGTAGGCAAATAAACTAATATGTCAACTAATATATCAAAGGGAAGTTTGTCTCTCATGGCATAGACATAGTATGGGGCTAAATGATAGTACCTTAGATCAGAATGAGGAAATCAAATGGTAATAACATTTCTGTGAGAAAATAAGGACAAAATACTACTAAAGGTTAAGAACATTTTTAAGTTGCTCTATCACAGTCTAATATTCTCATTAGATTCTCTCCACCTGTGTCATATCAAGGCTTAAGCACAAAGAGAAGCTAAAGGTAAGTTTTTATTTTATTTTTTGTATTGGAAGTTGTATCATTACCAATTTTTCAGCAGGTTCTTATGGCTTCCAAACTGTCTGAGGTCTAGAACACCTACTACAGGCAACTGAGCATGGGTGGTACTTACCAAAGTCTGCAACATCAATATATTTTTCACATTCTTACAGCAAATGTCTGACAAAAAAATAAAGCTGTCATATAATGTTTTATGTACTTTTAATTTTTAACTGAAATCAACTTATATTTTCCACATAAACATTGTCATGTTATCTCATTTTTCCCTAGTCCCTGTCAAAATGAGATTATATCTTTTTTTAATACTTTGAGCATTAATAACTCTATCTATATATGTGTGTGTAGATAAATATATAAGTCGCTTTACAATAACTTATATTTTCTGGGTCTGAGTCAAAACAAGATCAAGCAACACTGCACAGCTTTATGGTTCATTTTGTGTTTCAGTAGCATCTTTCCTCTTTAAAGAAATCTCTTATTGTGAAAGGAAAAACAGATTAGGATTTTCAAGGTGTTTCTTGATTCCTTTGTCATATTTCTTGTCTCCTTTACAATGAATAGTTGGATCCAGTACAGTGTAGTGGGGAAACTTGTACTTCACTGAACAGCCAGATCTATGGCCTTTATTTCAGGATTGTTATTTGTTTATTATACAATGTAGGGAAGGCACTGAAATTAAAGATTTGTGTCATAAATACCTTTTTATCCTATTTTTATTTTCTAATGTCAGGAATAGCCCAAGTATTTTATTGCTGTTTGACCATTATACTTGAGTCCACAACTCATAACCTGTGGGTAAACTTCATATCCAGCAGAACCAGATGGTAATTTATAAGATTCAATAGATGCTGGAGTCCATCTGTGGGTATTTATTTATGACCACTGATTGCAGGACTTCCCTCTGTACAAGCTGGAGTACTGGGGCAGTGGTAGAGGTTCTCCAGCTACCTGTCATACCTTCCATTTAGTTTCAGGGCATCATTCTTCTATGGATTTTCTTCTGCTGGAAAACTACTTTCATTTTATTTCTGCCGTCTTGTTTTTGGTTTTTTAGGTTTTTTTTTTAAGTAGGTTCTTAGATGGGAAAAAAAGCCAGCATATTTTGTATATTAAGTAAAAAGCAACTCCTGAAATTTGGTAAGATTCTTACCTCAAGAATTGTTCTAGTTTTCCATGTTTATGTTACATAAGAAGCCACTCCAAATTCCACCGTTAGATAATTCTTATGTTTGACAGGCCAGTTAATGTAATTTTACTTGTTGATAAGTGGATACATCCTAGTTAAAATCTGTAGTAATCCTTTCAGAATTTCATCCAACTTTCATGTTCTATAAGGTAATAAATATTTTAATAACATTATCTTATTGATTACTGGAATGTGTAACGAAGGCTTCCCAACATGTGCTGATTTCTAGTAATTATTGTAAAGCTGCATGCCCAGTTGCAGCATTGATTCAGAATGGATATGAACCAGCATATCTCTCCTCCTCCTTTCAGGAGGTGGGATACTTGTTAAATTAATCAGATGGGAAGAGACACCAAATTGGATAATTTCAAATAGTAGAATAAAGCTATAAAGTCCAGTTTCCAGGAGAAGGAAAGCCACATTGCTGAAAACAAGCAGTGACCATGGGATGGAAAAATCAGGAGTGGCATTTGAAGATTAGTAAAGTCAGTTGGACCAATTAATGAAGACAATGAACCAGAAGAAATTTCGTTTACCTGAGAATCTGAAGAGAAAAGAGAAAAAATTCTAATCACATTGTGGGATTTTGCTCTGCTCCTTATTCAGATGATATTATCATATTAATGAAAATGTTTCAGGAAAGAAATACTGGAATCTCTAAAAATCTTATGTTTTCATTATGCCTTTTTTCTTCAGATGTCTGGTAAGTTCAGTGTATTCCAAAAACTAGAGAGAGCATAAAGCAACTTACTAAAACAAAGTAACCAATATCTCTTAAAACTTGTTGGGTGCTATCAAGGATTTGGAAGGTGGCAGCATTTCACCCTAGCCCATCAGCTGTTGTACAAACACTAACAATAGGCCAGACATAGGTGGGTACTTCAGAAAGACTTTAAGTTACTCCTTAACCACACAGTAAAAGTTAGAACAAAAAATCAGATGTTGATAATACATTACACATCAACAGGAATACTGGCTAAATGTGAGCAATATATTCTGCTTTCTCCTGTGACCAAGTTTTTGAAACTACATTTATTTTGTTCTTCAATGAGTTTGATTTCCTCATGTTCATCATAACAAACAAAAGCTAAAGGTTCACAAATACAGAGGTGGTATGGAAGATTAAACTTGCCTATTCTGGCATTTTTGAACAACTGAATGTTCTAATTTGTGTGCTGTGAGTCTGCATGAGCAGTTTTGTATTATTTTTTTATGCTTCTCACTCTGTACTTGTAAATTCATACATAAAGATGAATCTGCAGCACAGAGTCAAATGAAATTATCCACCAACAACAGCAATAACAGGATCTTCAACACAGCATAAACAAGCATGCAGAACCACACATTTCATCTAAAATACCCATTACTGGCACAGTTGCCCACTTAAGCTCAAGGAGAGGAATTCCTTTCCTCAGCTACTCCAGCTGACTTTCAGATATGCCTCTGAAAAGCCTTTTCCTGCAATTACAGAAACAAAATTGGCTTGGGCAGGCACAAAGTGAGGCTGAAGTAGAGCTGAGATGGCAATTTTACTTTTATGCTAAAGAAAGAAAACTATTTCAAAAGTCCACCTTTATCAAATACTTCTGAATGCAAGTGGCATTCCTTTTTCCTCAGCAACCCAATGATTTATTTCCTTGAATTATTTGGATGCTTCTCCTCCCTGGCTGTTCCAGAGCAATTCATTGTCTCAGGCTTTTGCTGGCTGCTGAGAATAAGAAAAATTTGCCAAGCCACCGATCTGTACCAAAGCAGGCTGAGGGAGACCTGAGCAATCTGCTTATTCCAAAAGTGCTTATTTGAATAGGCAGCAAAATATGTACTGTAGTGATCAGTGGGCAGGCTGGTGGCAGGGCTGCGGTGAGGGGAGGAGGAGAAGGGTGTCATCGCAACCTCATCTGCCCCGTCCAGCAAGGCTCTGAGATATTCTGTTAGTTTGATATTCTGTTAAGCGAACTGCTGTTTGACTTCTATAAAAAAATGCATAAATGAGGCAACTTCTGCTTTCTTACAAGTTTTGTTATGAAAGGTTCACACATCTTTGTGTGAAACAAAAGTATGATGCTAATCAACACCTCCTAGTCATTAAGATGCACATTCTATATATAACTTTTTTCCTTTGTGCAGTAAGATTGTAACATCTCTTTTCCCTTTAATTCAAACAGAAATTCTATTGCTAAAATATTTACTGATTAAAAAATGCAATAAAAGAAAAGATTGATTTTTTTTTGATCGCATGCTTTTCAGTTAATAAGGCCAAATGATAGCAAAGTGGTAGAGAATAGCAGGAAAAACAAAATTAAGCCAAATGGACTAAGTGGACAAGGGCTGCCACTTTTCATCTCCAAGCGCTATTTTCTACAGGCCTTACACCCAATGTAATTAGGACAGTATCTCTCCATACAGGAAAAGCCTAGTGATTAGAGAATTAGGAAGACCTTAATCTAGATCCACCAGTTGGAATAAGTCAGTGTCATGCAACTGCAGAGGTTGCAAACAAGTTTACATACCTATGAGAAGCCTATACCAGGAGGTAAAATTACGAAGGGGTGATAAGGTAGCAATATGTTTGGATTTTTTTAATTGTGGTTGATTTTCTTTGGATTACACAGCTTTTATTTATTGTATGATTTATTGCATTAGGATTTCACTTTTTGACTGTGCTTTTCTTAACTATGTCATGATGGTCACGTTTAACTTGTCAGTGGTTTAGCATTAATGTCTTCCATTAATCTTTGTTTAGAAAAGAAAGTTAAAAGTCAAAAGAAAGACTATTTGGAAAGCAAACTGTGTTTCTTCATTAAATGGGCAAGAAATGGAGGATGACACCCTACAAACAGATATTTTTGAGTGTGGACCCAACCTGCTGTCCAGTGAGGCTTAAAACACGTGTTGTGCCAACACACATGTTCTCAGTCTGAGTCTGGACACTTGTTCTCACAGTCACACTGTTGTTTTGCTTTAATATTCCAAGGCAGAGCCTTGTTTATGAGAGTAGAGCAGTACATCTGAAAATACTATGGTGCATCTGTTTGGGGTTTAGGACTGCAGGATTATGGACTTGGTTTTTTATTACTGTTGTTCAGCTGACTTTCGCAGAGAAACCAGGGTCACCTATTGGAAGTGTAAATGGGTTCTCACATGTATACAAGAAACTTAATGAAAAGGCAAAACCCTAAGTCTGAGCATCAAAACATATAGCTATGAAATGAGTGTGAAAAACTTGTAGGTTCATGCTGATGGCAGAACCCAGAATACACTTTTGCTCATTAGGGAGATATAGAATACTTCTCTGATGAACCACTGGAACCACATTGTGTTTTTCGTTCTTCCAAACTGATCTTGTTTCACTTCAGCTGGAAGAAACTGTTTAGAATCAACAAGCTGGTCCATAAACATGGGAAGAAGAGGGAAGAATGAATGTTACATGCTTTTGAGTGCATTTTAAAGGGTACCATGTAGAATTTATGCACTGAAAATAGGATGTTAACTAGCCAAGCAGAAAGAGCATAATGTCTGATCATATAGTCATCAGAGTTTCATTTTTCTTCACAAAGTGCTTGTAGACTATCTGTCTGATCATCACCTGAGACCTACTAATGCAAAAATTATTCTTTCACATATCCTAACTGCTTCTAGGCTCTCCTAGGCTACTTCTAGTGTTGAATAACAGATAAATTCAGCCTACTAAACTGTTTCTCAGCAGAGAATTTAAAAGTTGCTGCTGGCTGATAAAAACTAAAACATTTTTTAACCAGATAGCATATAAATCCCCTTTTCTTCTCTATTAATAAGTCAAGACCAAAATGATCTTTTGTTGTGTTGTAGTGACAAGTCAACAGAAGAAGCTATAAATACGGAGAATAGCCTTTTGGGAAAGCGCTGCTTGTAGTCTGGTTTTCATTCCTTTGGCTTGCTCTCCCTGAACGCTTATGATAGTGCATAGGAAAATAGTTTATTCACTGATAAATGAAAGTCTAGATGCAACTCTCCTCCTCCTTCTCTAGCTCTCCAAAAGGGAAGATAAAAGAATGAAATGGGGTATGTTGGTCTAGCAAAAGGCTCCTTATCTGTAACTAAAATTAAACCCTTTGAAAGTGATGAGGTTTAATCTCAGTCTGGCTCTGTCAGGCTGAGGTGCCAATCTATGAAAATTTTGCATGGCAGTGCCCATGCAGGACTGAGAGTTATGTACTGCAAAACAGGAGGCCTGCCCAAGAGCTAGAAGGCACACATCTCAATGGGCTGGGTGCCTGGGACAATTTTCTCCCTGAAAATCAGCCTAAGAACATGTTTAAATATACCGGCCATTGGTCTGGACTGGGCACGTTACTGTGAAAACAAGATTGCTATCTACCTGAGTCTTCCCTACTTTACAGTACAAAAACAGAAGGCACTGTACAATGGATTTACTGTACATATGGAGACAGTGCCTGTGACTCCATAATCTTTGGCTGAATAGCCCCTTAAGACTTGCAGAGTGGCAATTTCAGCCACTGACAAAGTGTTTGGGGCCCACTGGATAATAAAGAATGATGAAGAGAACAAAGGATGTGAAGAAGGGTCCATATAGCCTGGAAGAGGACTAACACATAATTTCTTTTTGTTGATGCTTGAGGATAGAGTTCTCTGAACCATGTTTTTGGCAGAAGACTCCCCAGCTCTGAAGATGAGACTACTTCTGTTTAGGTAGAATACTATTTATTCCTTAATTAAGAACCAAGAATATCAAGGGATTTAGTAGTACTAGAGACCTACCATTCAGTACTTGGAAAAATTCAATGAAAATGTATAACTGTCACAAATGAATTGTTTCAAGGACATGGAAACATGCTGAGCAAATAAATCAAATTTTGAATCAGATTAGGAGCTATTTCAGTGCGAGGAAGCTATATATTTAAAAGTCCTTTCATTTAAAATTCCCTGATCCCCAAATCCCATTGATTTTCTCCCTTTCTGTGTCATGGTCCTTCTGCTGCTTGCATGATTTTATGGTATTTAAATTCTCCCCAGAGAAGATCGCAGGCTCATTCTGCTGCAGACTGTACAAACACAGTGAGTAAGCCATTCTTCAGAAGACTCTAAAGGCTTACAATCAACATATATAAGCATGTTAATATAACACGATATAAAAAAAGTCAGT
The DNA here is from genome assembly GCA_024500445.1 of Entomyzon cyanotis. NCBI lineage: Eukaryota > Metazoa > Chordata > Aves > Passeriformes > Meliphagidae > Entomyzon > Entomyzon cyanotis. The sequence goes on from JAKEPQ010001018.1 coordinate 33,002,436, forward strand.
GTGTGAAACATTTACAAAGAGAAGTGATCTGGTCAAGGTCATCACAAAGATCAGCTGCAGAACCGCAATATCATCCCAGGCTCTGGATTGGGAATCTGTAGGGCTGTAGTCACCACTCTGTGGTTGCTAGATCTCTTTATGCAGAATTTGACTTATAGCCACAAATGCAAATGTATCAAAATCATTTCCACTCAACTGTATTCTCTTCTGTAAATCAGGAACGAGAAGCTATTGCCATGCACTCAACAGCATCGTATTAATTGGTCCCATTTCATATTCTTTTTGTCTGACCAATGCAGCTTGACAGTCTCTAATGGGATTTTCAGATGCACACCATGGATTCTTAAGTGATCACTTTTTCTCCCCAAATACATGAGTTTCCTCTTTTTTGAACCTACTTCTACACCCTTCTGGTACCTAATTCCCAATCACACTATGAAATGCTAATTCTTCTTAATCTATTTTTTTTAAATGCCAGTAATTGCAGAAACTTCTAAATAGATGAGTTAATCTAATTTTTTCTCTAAATACAATGTTATCTCTTTCACTCTTTAAAAACTTATTTTATAAGCTAAACATTTTGTGTTTAATGATCTTAGTAAAATTTTACAAATTTAAAACCAAATTAAATATATTCTCTCCACACCATACTCAGTCCCTGTAGCTTGATCGTATCACAGATAGACAAGACTAATTATCAGGGATCCAGCATGTACACAGAATGTAACTTGCTTGCTGAAAAGGCAATGGTAAAACTACTTATTGAATGTTCCTTATCCTTTGAACTGACATTGTATTTCTAGGATTATATATCTATGTCCTTCATGGATATTGTCACTGAGTGGAGACTGCCATTGCTGCAAAGTGTAGACATGTTTTAAAAGCACAGATTAAAAGCCTGCTATGAGTAACAATTGCTGTTCTAAATGGCATAGACAATATTCTGACTAATCAATATTCTCATCAAAGTTTTTATATTCATAAAAGTTTTAATTGTTGTAACACATGAAACCAGCAGTACATTTGGTGGATAAAATTACCTTTTGTGCCTTGTAAGGAGCAATGTTGTATGATTTTTTTTATTGTTGACTCAATATTACGGGATATTTACAATAAAATCTATATTCATAGGTAATATTTTTGCAGTAATACATTGTCTGTGACATTATTTTTAAAAAAAATGATCATGTTATTATTTTATAGAAAGCTTAATTACACAAATATCATCATAAAGCCTCTCTGCTTAACTCCCCTCTGTGTTTAGGCAACATTTGCTATCTTATTGTTTGGCCTATCCTAAAGCCAAATTTGACTGCAAGTTTGGCTAGATATATAAGGCCACATAGGTTTTTACAAAGACTTTTAACGGATGCTATAAATATGTTCAGGCAGTCCCCAAGAGGTGGGATAAACCATGTCTATTTAATTTAGTCTCAATTTTAAAACACTTAAATCCATTTTATCATTACTCATACCCTACTTATTACTTACTATACATTGACCAAACTAACAAATCTGAAGGAGAATGCCCTTACTTTGTAGTGATAGGAGTTCAAATATCCTCTTGTAGGTATTGTCTTCAAAGCTGTTATACCTATTGCATACAAATACTCTGGCAGACTTGCTGAGGGTCTGCCTTAATTTTAATTCTTTTCCCTAGCTTATGGATCTTGTTTCCGTAACCTTTCCAAATAACTAAGATCATTGTATTGCTGTGGCACTCTGCTTGCCCTTAGCTGCACCTTCTCCATTTCTGTAATATCCTGTTTTATAATAGGGTGACCTGCACTGTGCCATTTTCTTAATATGGACTCATTAGTCTCTTGGACTGTGCTAGGATAATTTCCTCAAATTTCTATTGAATAATCATATCTATACTTTTCCAGCATATTGTGGGCTTTTACTTCTTTTTTTTTTTTTTTTTTTTTTTGACTAATAAACATTACTCAAATTAATTCACAGTTTTTTCCCAGCATTGTGAAAGCCTTTCTTTTCTCTAGTAGTTTGGTTTAAGTCAGTGGCACTGAAGGCCTTCAGACTGATATTAGTGGTCTCTTTCTTTCTCCCACTAGGAGCCAAGCATCCCTCTCTCTTTCCCCTGTCTTTTCCCAAACTGCCTCTTCATTCATGCTCTCTCCCCACTCCCTGGCAGTTCCTCTTATGCTGCGACTAAAGAGTTCACAGTGAGTATTGAAAGTCAAGGATTGCCTTACTTAGAAGCTACATGAATATGAACACAGTGATCAGTACAAGAGGTGCAGAAGGGGATGAGGTCCAGGGTGGGATGAGAGGAATTCTTCATAAGGAAGCAGAGAGGCAGCTGATGAAGATGACAATACTGGAAGAGGAAAAAAGTGTTTGGCTATTGGTTTTACAGCATTTAAATTCTCTCTAAAGAAGATAGCAAGCAAAGACAGAAGAGGAAGAAAAATGAGGTCACTTGGTCTGTGTTTACATCCTGGCAAAAAAAGCCTCACAAATCTAAAGCAGTTTCATTAAAGTGTGACCAGCAAAATACATGCTCATCTCCACAGTACTTATATTTCAAGCTGTACACCTGCTCATTCAGACAGTTACTAAGTCACCAAACCATTATTCAAACCATGCTTATATATATGACTTCTTGAAATGAGATAAAATAGAAGAACAAACCCCAATCTCTTTTCACATGGCATTATTTTGTTATTGAATTTGACTCCTATGAGGTGACACGTTCTAAGTATATCACCATCTGTTTTACCAGATCAGGTTCTCCACAGGTAATTATGATGCTGAGATCAAAACAAGCCTGGTAAACTGCTAGTTGCAATAAGGTTTGACATATAAGCTCCAAAAATGAGATCTGAGCACCAATATAAGCATACACAAAAATGTCTGATAAAAATGGAGCAGTGCCTTTTGATAAGAAAAATTCTGCATGGATTTTTGTAAGTCTCATATTTAAGAATTGAAACGAACATGAAAAAATGAATCCTTCCATTATAGTTCCACTGCCCTAAAAGTAAGTATTACTTCTACTACAAAGACCATTTTTACAGACTTTACCCTTCTTCTGTGAGGGGATTCCTAATTTCTAAGACGGAAATTGGTCAGGTTTTCCTTATGAAAAGCCCAATAAAAATGTCATAGAGATTTTAATTTCACACATTGTCTTTTAACATGAAAAAAAATAGAGCAAGGGAACTTAAAAACCCCCAGATCTGCAACATAAGGAGGAGGAAAAGAAATAATTTGAAATAACTTTCTTCTTGCCCACAGTACCCTGTTTCAGGGTGAAGCTGGGAAAAGCAGGCTTTTCCCCATGTCTACAGAAAAAGGGAAGGCAACACAGATGTGCTGCACCAAAACCCCAGGTGTTGATGTTGGAGGTCCAAGAGAACTCGCATTCCTTGTAGCTCTGCATCTGCTGACAGGAAAGTTCAGCTTCAGCCACTCCAATCTAGGAAGGCAGGGAGGCTGGAAAGCACAAATGCCACAAACATTAAATTTTCAGTAGGCCTGAGAGCTTGACTATACTTCTACTTCAGAAACTCTGTTGTGCTCTGACAGGGAGATTTAGAGTTAGACTTGAATCCCTGCTTAAAAATTATAAATTCAATTTTTTTAAGAAAAATAACTGCAACATTTTTTAGGGTTGATCTTTAAGAGGTGTATGACACAAACCCTGTTACATGTTTTTGACTTGCTATTTTTAGCTGCTAATTTTTCATGCTTTAAATTTCCATTTTATTACATATTCCTAAAGATGCAAATTACTCAGCATCATAATATGCTTATGTAACTCACAGTCGATAAGAACATCGGTAGTGCCAAGCAGATTATTCTGTGTAGCATTTTGGTATCAAACACAAGGGAATATCATCATGAGAGAGATTGGATCAGGAATAGCAATTTGTAATAACAAATTATATTTAATTTTAAAAATTATAACATATTAGTTATACCATTACTTTCTGTAATGTTCAGAATCACAACAAAAATATGTTAGTGCTTTATGCTATCTTATCTTCTTATGTAGTAATTTGTTTAACAGCACTTTACATAAATTAAGGGAAAGCAGGAGAATCTCTACAAGGGAATTCACAAGGTAGAATGATAGGAATTCCCTCCATTTTCAACCCCAGTGTGCTATCCATAAAGAAAACTATGTCCATGTTCTTTACTTTGATTAACATAGGAATACTGTCACAGAGAAGTTGCAGTATATGTTTTCAAGCAAGTGAACTTGTGAATTAAAACCCCAAATTTATATCCCTGTTCATGAATAACAATTGGTTGGAATATTTTTTCTCTAAAAGCTTATGCTTTACCTTTTTAAAATCTTTTTTGTGTTTAAAATTCTTAGGTTTATAGTTAAAAAACTGAGAGTTTTTAATAGAAAATTAGATGCACTTTTGTTTTCTTATGTTGAAGTAATTTTATTGTGAGAAAAGACACCTAATATAGATTAAGGCTTTACAACTGAGAAATATCAAGCAACAAGGACAGAGCCAACTAGGAGGCTTGTATGATGTATATCCCATATTTTTATACTTGTAAAATTTGAACTATTAGCATCCAAACAAATTTCTGGAATAATGGTTCTACTTGAGGTACTCACATACTTCTTACCTTTACTGCTTTTTCCCCAATGCCTTGCTGTTTTCTGCACCTGCTGGAGCCTTTTCAGCCCTTTTACAGCTTGATTATATCTTCAGAAACACATCCCATCTGAATTTGTCTAAATCTGCTCTGCAGGAGACCCACAGTAAATCCATGCACCTACATTCAGTTTGTGTCACACTCAGATGGAGGGTGGTCTGGATGCAGAGCTGTACAAAAAATTATTAAAAGTTCTGCTATTTCTGCTGTGTGATAATCAATGAGCCACTAAGAAGTTTTGTAGCAACAGGGACTAATTAAACATATGTAGAGAAAAAATTCTGTGCTAAGTCACTAACTTAGTATCTGGTATGTTTGTGGCATCTCCCTATTCTGGGAGGACAAATGCTGCTTATTTATGAGTCCTTGGACTTGCTCATGAATAACTATAATATCCGTTTTTAAGAAATTAACCTCAATACAGGTTTTTTCTAATGGTCTTCTTGGAAAGATGAAAACCTCATCATTGCTTTCACTTCTTTTCATCATATTGCTGAACTGGCTTCATTTTTTACCAGTATTCATAAAATTACTTAACCTTAAAAAACAGAAGAGAAAAACTCTTTGACAGTGCCAGCCAGAGTTCATGTATGTGTAAGCTTTTTATAGCTACAATCTAGCTTTTACAGAAGAAGTCCCTTGAAGGCCTTCAGAGGTTAAATATCTGTATTTAGATCCTTATCTTCTTATTACTCAATATCCCTGATCCATTGCACTTTGAGTAGCAGTTATGATTTGTCCTCATGTAAGATCCTTGGCACCTTATTCATTTTTGCCTAATGTAGTTTTCTTCATTGTTCTGACTACACATTTTCCACTTCTTAATATAACTCAGACATCCATCCATAGAGAGTGAATTTGACAATTCTCATCTAAGATTTTATCTTTTTTCTTTTTTCCTCTGGAGAAATATCAGATTGAGTTGGACTTTCTTACCTGATAATGATGTGCAATGAATCAGCCAAATGAAAATACCTTACCTCATCTCTTCTGACTGTCCTGGTTGGCCTCAAGGCAAAGAGGAAAGACTGTGAAACTGCACGAGCCCAGGAAGAAACTCCTGTAGGAGAGCAAGGCCCCATTAGAAGAGTATGGACAAGTGGAGTATTGGAAGCAGATGTGTAATAAGCAGACACCAAATAGCAGGCTAGGACCAACAGAAACTACAAATTGATTTATTCATAGCAGTGGTGGGGAAGAGACTGCAAAGTATCTCTTGGGGACAGACAGCCAATGGATAGCCTGCTTTGTCTGGTAGCAGATATTTTAACATACTCCACACAGGTAAACTAATCTGGGTTTATTTAGAAGGCTATCTGTGCACTAAAATGTACACAGGGTATGGATGTGACCTGGGAAATGTGCAAAAAGTTTCTTCTTTAGTAAGAGAATGGACTAGCCAGAAAGCTATAGGCATTTCTAGGTTCATTAGCTCTTCACTGAACTCAGAGAAGCTGCTGCCATGATGGAAGATGGCCAATGCCTCAAAGGGATTTTCGTAGGGTACAGTAGACACAATGAACATTCATTGTTCCCTTACAAATCCCACCCCTGTCTCTCGTTCTCCTCACTGTTCTCAGTCAGGCATGTTAACTTCACTCAGGGCTTTCTTTGGATATGTGTATCTGAGCCAATTCAAGGGTGGTTTTGCATGTCTCCTTGTAAGAACTTTGATAAATATCATTACATTTTCCCGTACTTCCCAAGCCTAACATACCACTTCTTGGTACCAGTTTAAGTAGTAGTCTGACACCACTTCAAAATGCCACTGATAGAATCTATTTTCTGGTACACATGTTAAATATTCTTAGTACAAAAGAGATTACGCTTGACTTGGATCTTCCAAGTTGCACTGTACAACAAACAACAGACACAAACCACAATTTTCAACAGAAATAAAATATTGACCCACAAAGAACATTGACAATTTGTAGTAAAGGAATGCAGACATTTTTGTAACACAGGGAAAAAACATATTTGTCTCACCTACTTCTTTCAGTAGATTTTACATTAAGTGTAAAAGGACTGTAAATCAAAATTTTAATTAATGCTATTGGTTCAGTGAAATTTTAACTACTTACTGACACAATGATTATTGCAGAAATCGCAATTTTTTATTTCACACATGCATGAATTTCACATGCATGCATTTCTCTGTGAAAAAGAGAGTTACATACATTGGAAATGTTATGTTACTTTTATAAAATCTTTTAATAACAAGTAAAATCTTTTAATAACAAGAAACTGTGGAGTTTCTCCTAGAAAACTCTTTGTTGGATAAAGAATTCATATTGAAAAGGTGAGGAACTGGAAACAGTAAGTGTATTGTTTAAAGATAGCCCTGTAAAACTCTTTTGTCACCATATATTTCCCTGAAAATAAATGCCATTCATTAATACTGTTTTAGAACGGAATATTGTTTATTAATACATTACAGATTCACATATAAAGATATTATGTATCCATAAGCTGCTCATATTCAGCAACCTGTGTAAAATGTATTAACCAATCTTAGGCCAGCTACTGACAGGTAAAAACTCCCTGTGTTCATGACACTCATTTTAGGCATACTCTATTAACATGCAGGCAGACAGATATTGTCAACAGTTTCTTTTAGCTAAAAAAAAATACACTATGGAGGACTTAAGCTGTCAAGTTGCCAAACTACTCATTAATGTCATCAAGAATCAATGTGTTGGAGGAAGGGGAATGTTGGTTTCAACCATACCTGCTTTTTAAACAAGTTGCCTTGAACCTGCTGAACAACTAAGAGGTTTCGCTGATACCTGTACTCACGCCTATGAGTATTTAAAGGTCTGAGGGGTGAAATTCAGAGCTTATTTAAATTAATGGCTGAACTCCATTTGAAGCTAAGAGAGCAATAATTCTGCTTGATCTTTTTGTCTCCGTTCTGCAAAAGCCTACAGGAGCTCCTCCTCTGCTGCAGTCACATTGGGTTCTGAAGTCACTGGGAAACTGAAGAATCCCATTGTTCCAACAGCATTTCATAAAACAAGTGAATTGGCAGTTTTCAGTTATAAGGAAATATGTTGAGGGAACATCTGAGAAATAAAAAGGACCACATGCACATAGTGCATAGAGGTGGTGCATGAGGGTGCTGCATGTGGAGGTGGCCCTAAGCAGCCCCCAGCAGGGCTTTTACCTTGAGCACAGTGCCTTGCTGACTCAGAGTTCCTAGACTAGAGCAGTTATGTCTTTGAGGCTCCTCTCACTTAACCAACTGGCAAACTATGTGTGAAATATTTGGAGAGGTCTGCTCTGTGTATTTCAGTCTGCTTATCCTTATCTTAGAAAATCTGTCACGATCCAACAGTAACTCATGTTCTATACCATGATTTGCTATAAGTACAGCTTTGGCACCATGTTTGCTTGTCCAAACTATTTGCAGATCTTCAGATCCTCAAGTCTGAAGTGACACAGCAGAGAAAGGAAGTCTTGTAGAGCCCCCAGTGTTCTTCAGCTAAAACAAGACAACAAGCTGCTTGGGCAGGCGCTGCACACACTTCTTTGCAGAGTGATCAGAATGCTACTAAGTGGTTTGTGCCTTCTCCAGAGCTGGGGCACAGCCAAACACATTTGCACATTTCACTGGACACTGGAAAACCAGTTAAGGGATGAGTAGCTACAGGTTCTGCTGGAGCACTTTCTGTTAACAGCTCCTAGTTTCAGGCTATGTGTTCCTAATGATTGTTTGTTGGACCCTTAATTCACTTCCCTGCTGATCTCACCACCACAAGGTCGTTTACCTTCAGGTAAAGCCTTACATTCTAAGGCTCACAGATTTTCTTTATTTGAAATTCTGCCAGTGGGAGATGGTTGGGTGCAATACCTGGGTATTTGTTCAAGTTCTTTAGGGGGAGCTACTGCCCATGTAACATTTTATTCAACTATTGGTTCTAATACTGACAGTCAGTGACACAAACCCCAGCACCTTACTTTCTAAGCTGGTTAACAGGTGTCACATTTCCCTGTTTTCTACCATTACCTGCTGTGGACAAAGCTATCTTTTCTCATCTTTGGAAAAAAGATGTTAAACCAAAGTAGTTCAGAAATGTCTCGCTAAATGAAATAGTGAGTGCTTGACAAAAAGGAAGTTCTGCATTAGTTTCTACATAAAATCCTACAAAGTCAAAGAAAAATGCCCAAAATTCTTGAAACCCTGTAGAAATAATTTTCCCATGCATTGGTTCTGAAAGAAAATTGCAAAAATCTGTTGGATCAATTACATTGATTTGTAATCCAATATTTTTATGTCAGAGATATAAGTGTCTATAGACATATGAAATCCTGATCTGTTTTTTAAGTTAATGATGTCACTATACTGTATTTAGCAATCAGTTTTCTAGAATAACAAATACAAAGTCTGAAATCACTAAGCGGGCTTCCAATTAGAAGCCTTGCTGGCTGTAGAGGTAAAGTAGATTATGCCTCTCTCTGTAAAAATAAAGTACAAAGAAATTTTCTACTTTCTTCTTGCAGTTTTTCCTTATGGAGTCTCATTATTTTAATAATTAAGTACTTTTCATGGCAGCAAATTAGAAACACCTTTATTTTTATGTTTCATGAAGAGTAATAAATATTTCCTTCATGTAGCCACATGCAACCCTTCTTTCAAGAGAAATATTGTTTACCTTTCTCATAATGACACAGTAAGGGCCAGCCTTTCCCAGAATGGCATCTTTAATAAAGTGCATGCAATACAGACAAACAGCCAGGGAATGCTGCAGACACAGAATTGAAATACATGGCTGTCATGGAGTGAGGCCATTGCGCTCCAGCCTTTTCCTGTTAAGTATAATTGCTTTTCATAAAGGTTCTATGGAAAAAGTAAGCCAGCCTCTCCAAAAAACCTCTGCATGACATATTTCTTGTAACCTTTCAGTCTCTCTGTGTGTAATTTATAGCTGTCAGAGAGAAACACTATTTTTAGGGTATTGTGGTAGTACGATTGGTACTGGTTTTCTGGTTCATTGTCCCATTCTCTAGGGCTCCAGTTTCACAGTGGTCTTCAGATGTTCATGTCTTATATATATATACATATATATATATATATATATATATATTTTTTTTTTTTAGAGGCACAGCACAGTTTTTGATCCTTTACTGTGTCATATACAAAGAGAGGCCTGGCAAGTTGCCACTAGTCTCTAAAAGATCACTGCTATGGGTAGCACAAGTACAGATAAAATGTGGTTGTGAGAAGCTGTGAAGGTAAAAACTGTTAGTAAACTTGCTTAGGAAGTAAGAACCAACTCTAGCTCTGAGAGTTTTCTTGATTCATGTATTATTAGCCATCTACTATGAATATGCATAAGGTTACCTCTTTTGAACTTCCATGAAACAAATTCTCATAAATAAACAAGGAATGCACAGTACCAACTGACAGAGTCACTTAGACTAGAT